>OZ004669.1:18376083-18573024 GCA_963924505.1 Agonopterix alstromeriana | reverse complement strand
AAACCATACAAAATAAATTAACAGAAAAAAGGAGAAGGAAGACGAACGTTTTAGATTTAGAAAGTTTAATAAGAGTAGAGATGGCAGTTTATGAAAACGGTGGCGTAAGAGGACAGTACTTACAAAAATGTTTCCAATATTTAAAAACAATACCGCCAACGAGCGTAGAAGCAGAAAGAGCTTTTTCGGCGGTCACCTATATATGTAATCGCGTACGAAGCTCACTCAATGACGACAGTTTAAACGCGCTAACATTCTTAAAATTTCATTATAAACAAAAATGTGGATTTTAAATCATTACCAGCTGTCGTCCGTTACTGAGCCTCTTATGCGATTTAATTAACTTTAATTACTACACAAACTAAAATTTTAATAATTTCTGATTTCTCTTTTATAAATATAATTCAAGTACTTAATCATTTTATTTGTTTTATTTGATCATGTTTCTAAAACCTACTAAGAAAGTGAATCCATAAAATTAATGGTATTTGACAGAAAACATACATTTAAATAATAATAATATTAGGTATGACATTTTTGCAACTTTTTTACGGTTAGAGTCTTTCGATATTGATATCGCCAATTCCGGAATTGAAAACGATATTGGATTCTATCGGAATTCCGGAATTATGCTAATTCCGGAATTCCGGAGCTCAAGCCCTAATCTTGACGTTCTTGTAAAGAAAGTAGCGCCCTCACGTAACTTTAACGTAAAAATTATATAAGGTCTAAAAAAATTAGGTGAAACTATTTTAAGAGGATGATCAGACCATCAAACTGAACAACTTTAGAGAAAGTTGTTCAGTTTGATGGTCTAATCATCCCCTTAAAATAGTTTCAGCTAATTTTGTTAGACCTTATATAGTCAATAAAATATATGATGCGACCAGGAAGCACTGACCTGTTTTATTATTATTTATTACCACAAAGGAGATCATTGGAGTTAAGTCATTTTCCTTCATATCTCTTTATTATACAGGGTGTAAGGAAAAGTATCATTAACCTTTAAACCACATACTCTACCCATCCAACTGAACAACTTTTACTATGGAAGCAAACCTATCAGAACAAAAAAATATCAGCTGAATAATGCTTATCAGTGTTGAATAGGTACCTAAAAGTGTGTGAGATCATCCATGATATAATATTTAGCAACAAAGGATGTGGCCTCACTAATTGAACTGCCGTAAGGTCGCAGAGCTAATATAATACCTGTATATTGACTTCAAATACAATAACGTTACAATATACACATGAAATCTATATTCGGCTTTCTGATACATATTGTTGAACCTATCAAATTACCATGATGTCGTTTTAGAAATAAATAAAAACGAAATAGCATACTATGGGATCATTGGCCAAACGAGCACAAAAATAAATATGGAGTTTCATTTCTTGTATACTTACAACATGAAACATATTTATTTTTATTTATTTGCTTACAGGAAGATTTACAGATCAAATAGTATCATTAGTTAAACATGTAAGTTTACAAATGCTATTAACAAATCTTCACATACAGGAAAATTATTGGTGGAACTCATCAATTCAACTGTAGATAAAGAAGTTAACCTACGCTTTAACTCCAACTACACCATTCGTGTGCGAAAATTTTGAGATAACAATGAAAACCACATCAATACACTGCGGCATACCTATGTAGGTAGGCAGAGCGCGGGAAAGCCGTTTCCGTTAGTGATTATAAACTTTACCACAAAGGATATTACGTCACTAATAAGAAACCGCAGGAAGTATCATAACATGCTAGAAGAAATAAAAATATTTGCTTCAAAGAGATTATACCTATTAGAGTGAGCCATACCAATTGTAAAGTGTCCACTTTTTTGACGTTTAGGTTTGAGTGTGTGGTGTCAAGTAGTATGGACAAAAGGCACCAAGTGACATATGGCCTTATGTTTACGGTCACTTTTCACACACACTAGCTCAAAAAAAAACGTGGACAGCCGCATAAACCAATATCTATAGTTCCATCTCCTTCTACTATTAAAGGTACGTCATAAGACAAAAGAGACTAACTACAATCGTAAATTTATGCGGACTCTATGGAGATCCTTCCTCTGAGATTTGCTTACATAAATACAAAAATGTTGACTAATCAATGTAACTACCGAAACGGAAAATCTGTAATTATATTCAATAATAAACTGTTGATTTTCGTAAAGACAATAATAAACTTCAAAAGTTTTATACTTTTGAAGTTTATAACTCGCAAGCAATTTTAATCCCTTCTACCGTGACTTACATAACACAAGCTCACAACCGTATTCCATCTTGAGTTGGGCAGAAACTTTGCTACACTCTCCAACCAGTCTTCAAGGTTGAAATTATAACAGGGTTTTACTTCTAGCATTTTTTGGTTTTCAGTATCGTATGATATAGCAAGTGATCGCTTTTCGCCCACTAAAACACTGCATAAGAAACTTTATCCCTTAGTCGCCTAAGATGGCCACTGGAACTACCGGCGTGGTGCATTCCAAGCCAGAGCCGCAATGCGCTTGCCGATGCTGTGACTTAAACGTTTTATTTAGAGTTATATGCTTGAAGAAACCTATAAAATATCATTTTGATTGAAAATGGGTTATTAGCTTTGAGAACACATACCACTGTCTTTGTCTTCGAAAAAGTTAGTGGATTTAATGACGTTGAAGTGAGGTATTCCTGGCATCTGCTGGTCGGGGCTGTCTACGTCCCTTTGTGCCGGCTGAGGTGATATGTTACCTGAGAAAGATATCATATTATAACTTTATCTATGTACGCCTGCCATTGTAAATGTTATCAATTTCAAAACAGCCCCAAGACACAATATTTACCTTATTCTACACTTTACTTAACTAAGTTTAATCATGCATTTGAACGGGTTGTCCTGAGACATAAGCCTCCTCCAACCTTCACGACTCTGTTTTTTCCTTTGTACTTAATCTCCAACCCTTTCGGAAATCATCCTCCCACCGTCGTACCGGTCTGCCTCTACTGCGTATGGATACCATCTCTTGGATACCATTCTGTTATTGCGTATGCCACTAAATAGTTACAAAAAAATAGGAACCTTCCATCATTCTTGATTCTTGTTATTTATGACCTGGCCCTTTTTGAGCACGTCGCCAATTTGGTCCGTATATGTACATCTAGGCCGTCCCCTTCCAACATTTCCACTCACGCTTGCCTTATAGATTGCACTCGTCAATCTGCTCTCATCCAATCTTTCCATATGACCAAACCATCTCAACATACCTTTCCCTATCTTTGTCACTACATCCTCTTTCAGACAACAAGTTAAGTCAATTAAATTAGGATATTATTTGATCTATGACTTTTTTATTTGGTGATACAAAGGGGTTTGTATAACTTTATATGGACAAATGGCGTAAAATTTTTTTGTTGCTGCCACCGATAATTTTATTATTGTTTTGTAGCATTACCTCTAATAAACCTGTATGACTAATAAACTTTGCTATCCTTAACTTTTTGCAACATTTAGATCTGCATTCAAAGATTTTTTAATAAATGTACTATCAGCAAGAAAATTGTCAATTTCCACAAAAAAAAAATTTTATGTAATTCGATCCTGTTTCTTATAAGGATCAAAAAACTCTATGGGACCAACCGAGGTTACAGTACGAAAATGTCATTCCTTTCGTCCTTCTGTAAAGCTCGCATTTGGACGAATGAGGAGTTCCCCATGTTGGAGTCTCACTTTCTACGAAATGTATGAAAAAGATTTTTTTGCGATTTCTAACATTTCCATTACTCTAACCTCAGTTTGTTCTTTAGAGTTTTTGATATAAGAATATAAGAAACAGAATCGATTGGCCTTATAAGAAACAGGATCGATTGGCATAAAAAAGTGTTTGTGCAAATTGACCATTTTCTTGCTCACAGTAAATTTTTACACAGTAAAATCTGCGAATGCAGGTCTAAATGTCTCAAAAAGTTATGGATAGTCTTCTAAGAACATTGTACTGCCCTGTCTAAAATATTCTACGCGAATGTAAACGACGCCAACTCTACACAAACCCTTTTATTTACTATCTGACTTACTTTTACATTTGAACAAATTACTAACCATTTTCAGATCCTGGTGAAGGGCTTTTATATTCATGATAATGTGAAGAACTGCCTGCCTGATTTTGATTGGGATCTGAAATACATATTAATATCAGTTAGTGGACCTGATGAAGCTAGCTCAGAGTTATGATAGGCTCTAGTGATGAACTCACCGTGTTGCTCCTTTCCAGTGTTTCTCTTTTTTTTGTCGGAGATACTGAGAAAACTACTGTCCCCCGAGTGGGTGGGCAGGCATGGGACGGGTCCTACAATGTGATAATGTTAGTAAATATATAATTATACATAGTTAACAAGCTGTCGTTCAGCATAAGTAAATATGAAATTTAGTTTCATTCGATTATTAAAAACCAAACAAAATAAATAAACAGAAAAATGCTCAAAGCTTTTTATCACAATAATATAATCAATCAATTATATAGCATTCTAAAACATATTATACACTTAAATATAAGGACAGAAATATAATTGGGTACAATGTATGTGGTACTATCTCTAAGAAGTTATTTCTTCCACATGTTAACTCCCTTACCTCAAGGGCTTTATAGCACTAGTGATTTTCAACCAACAACACAAATACTTTTGCTGGCTTACCTACACAAAAATGTAAAGATGATGATATGCAGATTATTGTTCACCTTTACTAGAACGCTGCAGAGGCTAATTTTCTGTGCTATAATTTGGTAAGTCACGTTTTTTTAGGTCTTTATTTTATATTTTTATGGATAGAACATCATTTTAAGAAACTAAATTCATTTTTTTTGTGATCATCCAGTTTATGAATATAACTTTTATCTCTAAATGGGAAAAGTGGTCACGAGAAAATCATTCAAACTCCATGGAGAAAAACCTTTGCTTAATTTCCTTCTCTTTCTAATTCTATGCTGGAAACAGAAACAGCAACATCAAATTTCAAATTCTGACATTGTGAATATATTCTTTTTCTTAATGGCCAGTTATTTTAAGTTTACCAAGGAGTTTACAGGTCCGACGAATGACACCACTCATCGGACCGAAAAACGACGTTCTTTTATTAAAATATCTGTAATCCTTTCATTTTAAAATCTCTGACTTAGAAAATATTGCTATTGAGACAATATTATAAATATATTAATACAATATTAATATTCTCACGAAATGGTTTTCGAATCAGCCCTCCAAAAAAAACCTGATGTACCACATTTTAAGTCCTTGTTACATCCAATAATTTTCCAAATGAAGACCCTTTGACTTAAACTTAAATGTGTAGCAAGTAACTAATGATGAAATGTAAAAAAGTAAACTTACGACGTATAGGAAGCAGGGAGCTGTTGGGGTCCATGTCCCGCACCAGGTCCCAGTAGCCGTTCTCCCGGAGTGCGTCCACCAGGTGTCTGAACGCGTCCGGCCCTCGACGTGTGATATCTCTATACAGCTGCCTTTTGCGGTTCGTCTCTATCTTAGTTGTGTCCTGAATAAGTATTTGTTTTTAAAGATAATGAGAATTGCTACCACACATAAATACAAAATTATAATTTTCTTGTACCTGCTCCATACATCAGTTGATCAGACTTCAACATAATCATCAGCCTAATAAGGTGAAACAAAAAATAAATAAACATTTAAATGGGTGGTTTTGGCCATCAAACTGAACAACTTGGGACCAATATCGAAATCGTGAAAAAAAACAATCTGATGTTCCATACTAAACTACAAATCTACTCCTGCTAAATGTTTTTGTTCACAGCAGATTTTTTTGTGATTTCAATGTTGGTCCCATTGTGAAAGTTGTTCAGTTTGATGGTCTATACAACCTCCTTAAAAGTTTTAAATGTTTATTTTTACTTTTGTAACACCTTGTATACATCCCACTGCAGGGCACAGGCCTACCCTCAGGGAGGGTGTATGGGCATTAGTCCACCATGCATGCTCAATGCGGATCGGTAGACTTCACATACATATTGGAATTTCTTCATTAGCGTATGCAGGTTTCTTCACAATGTTTTCCTTCATTATTTGAGAGTAGTCAGTATTGTGTACATAAGTTAAAAAACCTCATTGATACAAATGTTGTGTTGTCCGTACGGATTCAAACTAGTGATACGACTCACATAAAGAGAGACTTCAACAAAAAGTATAAATATACATAGAAGTTAGTTGATTGAATAATTAATAATACAAACTATTATAAAACTGTAACAGAAGTGTGTCTTACATTAAAGATATTTACAAAAAAAAGATTACAATATGGTTTGTAAGTGTCCCTGACTCCAAATCACCAATTTTTGGATTTTTTGTCTGTCTGTTTGTTTGTTCGAGCATCACGCAAAAATTACTGACCCGATTTTGATGAAACTTTTTTGTTTGATAGCAATCTGACTTAAAATCTGGTTTATAATTTGTGTGGGGTAAACTCTACTGTATTATAAATTTGTTACCTTGTAAGGTTCAATCATAGCGTCAGAGAAGACTCCCTTCTCGTAGAGCGCAGCCACCATCAGATCCAGGTCGGTCTGCGCCACCAGCGAGCTGAAATTCCTCCTCAGAGCCTCTCTGTGGATATCCTCCATTTTGAGGACCCTATCCGCCCTCGTCACTTTCTATTAACTTTTCACAAGTATTTCGTCACTCAGTAGTTTACCACTTCTTTTGTGATGAACACAAACAGATCGAGCACAATCTTGTAATTGAGGAAACCTGTTTAATGTACAGAGCTTACACGGACTAAAGACTTTTCACTGATTGGCGTTAGAAGCGAAGGCCTGATGATTCATGCTCGTGGTAAAAGCAAGGCACAGCTAAAGAAGTAAACAGCAAAGAGCATAGATGAATGTATTACTAGCGTGCAAAGAGCGAGCGAAGGATTTGTACTGCAGCAAAAAGTAAAAACAGCAAACATGAAACAAGCAAGCACCTGTCTGGTGTTGACCGAATCGGCTTTCTTAGTCGAGAAACACAAATTAATTCCAACACCCAGGTACCGAAATATAACTCAAATCTTTATAATAGATAAACAAAAGCTAAAAATATTTATCGGACTGCAAAATTAAATTGTTTTGCAAAATACTGAACATTTAAAAGGACAATTTTGTTTCACTTATTTTATTTTAGGCAAACATAGGAGCACATTTCGGACCTACGTCCTGACTGAGATGACTTATGTCAAAAGTGCTGATACTTCGAATAAACTGTGAAATGGTGATTCATCGTAGATAGAATGAAACGACTCACTACATTTAAAGATCACATCTTCTTCCCAATGCAGTCGTCATATTATTCGCGTTCATTCCTCGTCGCGCTATTTACCTCAGCACTGACACGTTTGTATTTATAAAACATCGAAGCATCAGCAAAGAAATTATCTATTTCATTTGAGTCACAATGAATACATCCCTACATCTAAAATGCCAATGTCATGCGCAGCATTGCTAGACCTACGGATTTATCCGTAGATCTACTGATTCTCGGCCTTGCCTCCGGTCTATGGATTTCAAAGGGAAATTATGGATTTTTGTACATTTTCAAATTAAAAAATTATCTATTTTGAATGCGTTTCGTAAAATGTGACGCGTCCGTGCTTCTTTCCATCTCCTTCTACTTTCTGACCCTATACAGACACGCGCCCTAACTAAAGCAGATTTAAACAGTCTTCTATGCCATGCGATAGAAGCTGCTCCAAGAGCTTTTAGAAATATTTAACTGTAATATATATGAGAAAACACTGACACACATAATGAAAATTAAAATATTGAAACTGAAAAAAGATCAGAAAATTAAGTTATCCTTTTTTTACGTAGCCTGTTCAATGTCCCACTGCTGGGCAAAGGCCTCCCCTTTTACTTTCCAATCCTCTCTGTAGTGTGCAACTTCTGACCAACTCTCTAAGAAGGCATCGATGTTATCTCTCCACCTTTTCCTGAATCTACCTCGACGGCGACGCCGGTGACCATGGGGAATCTAGTCCGTGGTGATTTTGGCCCATCTCTCCTATTGCATGCGACAGACATGCTCGGCCCAGTCACACTTCAGCTGAGCTGTTTTGCACCCCACGTCCGCTATGCCAGTTCTGGAGCGCAATTCCGTGTTTCTAACATAATCGGTTAGTCTTACAAAAACATAAACGAAAAAAAAGTTTCGTTTATTTTTATCTCTTATGGACATTATTTTAAAATAAATTCTTTAAATTTTTGAGGTAATATGTTATGATTCAGTTCACTCAGATCAGAATAATCAGATAAAGCATTTAAAGACGCCTGTAGATCTACAGATATTTCAAGAGGTAATCTACGGTTTTCTCAGGATTTTAACCCTGATGATCTAAGGATTTCTAAAAATGTGATCTGGCAACACAGGTCATCCGATTAGATTAATGTCCGAATGAATTGACAGCATTCTTTAAATTTCTTCCCCATTTGCGGCGTTAAGTTGACTTGAATTCACCGTATTTATTAAAAAATCTTTCAAAATGAAAATTGCTTTATTAATATGTGCAGTTTTTGCTACGGCCACAGCATACGAGAATTCTGACATTATATCCGCTAGAATCGAGGTACGACCTTATCAAATGTTTAGTTTAACGTGCCGTTAAGTTTAACGCCCCCTTATCATCAACATTACGTTACATATCTATCCTAATAATAAATAAAAACTGTTATAGAGTTGCCGTGGATGTTCGCTGAATCGTTTGCCGGAGGTGAAGAAGTTCATAATGGAGGATGCGCCGTTTTACGAGCGTGTGGAAGTTAAGTTCATAACAGGTGCTCCGCCGGAGCTCATCTTGCTCGGTGAGGGAGACAAGGAACTCGAGCGTCTGCCGCTCTCGCAGCTCGGTCGACAGGAGTGCAACGACCTCTTACAGAATAGGGGTTTCGAGAAGAAATCAAAGAAAACAGAGTTCTAGGTTAAATGGTCTGAAAACAACAGGGTTTAGAATGATTCGAGCATTGGCTTTAGCATGATCAACTAGAGTGTCTCCTACATCTTTACTGCTAGCAAACAAGTTTCTATACAATATTATATGAGATATCATATGGTATTATACAAAAGCGTCGGTGGCGCGTTGCTGAGGTTTGGATACCCAATTATGGGGTCTGAGTTTGAATCCGCATGGACAACATGCTATGTACGGTCGTCATCAGATATATCGTAGCATACAAAGTGTTCAAATATTTCTGAGCAGTGCTAATTTTCAGTTAATGTTACTAATTATATCTAAACATGTATTTGGTCATAAATATCTGAACAGTAAATTTTCCATAATTTCTTTATTATGTTTTATAAACTTGAAATGTCAAAGTCTGAAGTGTAAAATAATAACAGATTAAGGTCTTTTTTTTACTAAACTGCTCAGATATTTATGATCACCCTGACTGCGTAGATATATTTGATGTTCTAGGCGTTCCAATATTTTTGATTGGTTACGTGTAAAGAAATTATTGAAAATTAGTACTGTTCAGATATTGACTACCTTGTTTATTACAATATATCTGATGGCAACTGTAGCAATGAGTTTTTCTAACTTATTTCCTAATACAGACTGCTCTCAAACGGTGAAGGAAAACATTGTGAGGAAACCTGCATACAACGTGTTAATGAATAAGCGCAAAACCTCATACACCCCAACTGATTTATAACAAAATAATTAGATGGAAACAATAATTTCATTATTTTAATAGTTAAAATTTAAAGTTAGTCGCATTTTAAGTTTTGAGGCAAAAATGATTTGTTACCATTTCAGATATGAATGATAGCGCTTACATGCTCATGGATACATATTAAGAATCTTGTTTTGGTAGTAAGTAGGGTAAGTGTGTCTGTGCGGTGGTTTGGCATCGAGTTCAGTAAATTTTTAATATTTTGAAAAATGTAACCTATGTTGAAACCTTCATAATTCGATTCTGCTCTTGATTCTAAATAAACTACTTTCTAGTTTTGCGTTAATTCATTAAAACGTTGTATATGCTGAAGAAGAACTTCTGATGCATATGAGAAGTCTACCAAACTGCATCGGGCATGTGATGAACTAACGCCCATACACCCCCCGTATACGTAGACGTATATATAGGCTGATTATGACATTGACCATGCTATGGCTGCAGCTCGACCCTGAGAGGGCTTGGTGTAGTGTAAATCCTTTTTACAAGGCATCTATTAACATTTTAAATCATTGTTAGTTGCTATGTAACAGCTATTGTAAATGTCTTTGTAATGCAAATTCCAGGCCAGTAGGTTAAATAATCAATTAGGTAGTTATTTGGTGATAAGAAACAATACGTAATTTATTTTTGATGCATTTTTAGTAACATTCCTCAATTGTTGTGGTTTACTGTGTGGATATTTGTGTAGCTCCTAGGTATACAATAATATATCTTGTTTAGTTCCTTTGGACAGGTGTTGGATACTGTTTATGCAAAAATTAATAAATAAAACAGAAATTAAAATTTTTTTTTGTTTTCTTGATTCATTCTCAGTAATTTAATGAGAAATTTTTAAGCATGGAGTTTCAGTACTATTAGTGAAACGTGGATGTTCTGAGGTTATAGAATATCTCTGACTACCCTCTCGGGGAATATAGTCGTGAGCATATGCTTATGCTTGTTTAGCAGTTGATTCCAAAAAACTAAAACCTTGATTAATTATCCAAATGGACCTCTCTCTAAACTTTGTAGAGAAAGGTCTGTTTAGGATCTTAAGACAAAACACTCAACAATTTTGATGGCAGCGAACTAGAAATACTTTTGATGGCCACAAAAAGGCTTCGAATTTCGCAAGGGGCTAATATTTATGTACTTGTATAGATATATCTATACAGAGTCCTTCAGGGATGATCATAACAACTTTATCTATGGGAAAAAGGAAGAAATTGCAAAGACAAATATTGCCAGTAAACTGCAATCCTACTTGACCCAAATGTATGGAACATTTGGGTCAAGTAGGATTGCAGTTTTGTGTGGAAAAGCTGATATTATTTTATAGAGAAAATTTATAGTCCGATCAACCCCTTAAAAATCCGTCAGCATATTAAGAAAGACCCTGTTTATTATGAATTTATGGAGGAACTGAGGTGGAAGGTTTCTCCATTGAAAAGGGATGTACTTCTGCCAGGCTAGGTGTGATGCCTGGAGACCGGCTGGTGTCCTGCTGATGTTTGTCGGAACCTTGTATATGTAAGGTCCTTAATATGCTTGACACTTTTTAAGGGGATGATCAGACCATCAAACTGAACAACTTTCTCTATGGAAACAACATAGACATCGCGAAAAAAAATCTGTTAATCCATGGTTAAACTATACAAAAATATAAACCTACTCGATCCTCAATGTTGGTCCCATAGAACAAGTTGTTTGATAATCTGAAATACACTTAGATAAATGATTGGTCTTCGCTGAGCGCAGCGAAAACAAATCATTTATCATAATTTAATTCAAGGAATTACATATCTATGTATCCTATACATGTATTATGACTAGCATCTATAGATTCTGCTACATAGATCTATAGATGATCTATATGACAATGTCCAAGATAGGTATTTATTCTTTATTCAAAGAATACAGATCAGTTTGTAGGTCGTAGGTGAAATGAAAGTCTGTAAGGTAAGAATAACTTTAAATATAATAATAATCAGTGAGTGTGTCACTCGAAGGCTGCACTAGCACAGCAGGGTACAGTCGAGCTCCTCCTGGCGCGACTCTGTGTGGGCGCGCCGCAGCACCCGCGCCACCACGTCGCCCAGCGCCTCGCGCGCACCCGCGTCCAGCAGGCTCATGCATTGCTGTAACATGCACCATATTTAAACCATTATAAATCTGTAAATAAAATAGTGACTGTCTGTGTCTGTACATTTAATTTGTAATTGTCTGTACATTATGATTAACAATTGTTACAAAAATAAAAACTACCCGGTTTAGACCATCAAACTGAACAAATCGACCAATATCGAAATCGCAAAAAAATACGGAAGTTCCATACTAAACTAAAAATCTACTAGAGCCAAATGTATGGGACAGCTGATTTTTTTTTCGCGATTTCGCTGTTGGTGCCGTAGTGAAAGTTGTTCAGTTTGATGGTCTAAACAACCCTATTAAAAGTTTTAAATGTTTATTTTTACTTTTGTAACACCTTGTAGAGGTGTCTCGCTCTACAGTGCGGCGTTGCAATTTGTAATGCAACGCGTAGCAAAACTACGATATCGCAGCGGCCTTGTTGGGTTGGTCTCGTGGGTCACCTGACGCACAAACACCTGCCACACACAGCTTTCGTTGATCATCCTCCGGCACACCTAGGACACTTAGGTGTAATTTCATACAAATGGGAAAAATTTACAATAGGTAAGCGTTTGCTATACTAGTAGCAACACAGGAATATGCCATCGCTTACATTTTTCGCCAACCATCCTTTCTTACCAAATGGGGTGAGGTTAAATTTGGTGGGGGCAGTACAGAGGGCAGGCTCTTTCGTATCCATCTAGTGCTACGAAACCGTGAATTACTACGGCTCTGTGAATTATATTACATAAAATGTTAGGATAAAGTTTGTTATTTTATATTATAATAAAGTAAAAACTAAATAAATGATCAATATTGTCGATATTAAAAATATAAGAATACCTAACTTAAAAATGTATTAACATAAAACAAATAAATTTAGAGTAGGTAAATTAATGGATACCTAATTAGCTGGAATTCTTCTTTGTTATGAAATTTTCGTACAAACTTTCACCCCCGGTTTCACACCTTTGGGAGTTGAATTGTGAAAAACATTTTTTTTGTGTACACCCAAATGGCAATAAAAACGTCCCTGCCAAAGTTTAAGTTAGTAGATTTGGATATTTGAGTGTTGATTGAGTGTACAGATTTGCATAGATTCAATCATATCTGACACAGCTTCGCCCATTCAAATTTCTGCGACAGCATGCGCCGCGATCGAGTTGACAGTTGCCAACAGGCATTCCGCACATAGCCGCCCGCGCCCGTGCTACGTGTGTAATGTACAATGTCGCTCACCGTGTGGAAGGTATCGTCGCGCAGCAGGGCGCGCAAGGCGAGCTCTGAGTTGGCGCGCACGTAGGTGTTCTTCTCCTTGGTGCCGTTGACGAGCGCGGGCAGGAGCGCGCGCAGCAGGTCGGCGCCCGGCGCGCCCGGCGCCGCGCCCAGCCGCTCCGACCGCCCGAGCACCTGGCTCGCGCGCGCCATCAGCTGCTTCACCTCGTTGTGCGCGTGGTTCATACTCTACATCGGGAGACGAACATTTTAATTTAGATACGGTATGTATTTATACAGTTGATGAGAGGATGAGTGATAGCAGATGTACGAAAGAGATATATGGAGCTAAAGTGAGTGGAAGTGTCGGCAGAGGGCGCCCTCGTAGGACGTATTCTGATCAAATCGGTTGCGTCCTAAAAAAAGGGGAGGGGCGGAGTACTCGAAACCGACGAATGAGTGAATGAGGCAAAAGAGGTATGTAAGGATCGTAGTATATGGCGCGCTCTGGTCTCTGCCTACCCCACTGGGAAAGAGGCGTGACTTTAAAGATAGATAGATCTATTTATAAAAGGTGTTACAAAAATACAAATTAACATTTAAGGGGGTGGTTTAGACCATCAAACTGAACAACTTTCACTATGGGACCAATATCGAAATCGCGAAAAATAATCTACTCGAGCTAAATGCAACAGCAGATTTTTGTTCGCGATTTCGATGTTGGTCCCATAGTGAAAGTTATTCTATTCGAAAGTTTGACTAATTTGACGGTCTAAGCTACCACCTTAAAAGTTTTAAATGTTTATTATATAGATGTCAAATAAGACTAGTAAAACTGAACAGCGGGCTTTACATCAACAAGACCGGTACCACGTCCTTTTTAGAACATTTTTTATTTTTGCTGATGATAGTAAGAATAGTTGGTTGCACTGACACGAGAGCGAGAGCTACAAGTCATTATGGTCATCAATTTACACAGAACGTTTTCCCCTTTCCTCATTTTTGGTATGTCCACCTAAAGAAACAAAATCGTCACTATATAAAAAAGCAAAGCACTCACCCTAACAAACTGTGAAAGTATACTCTGTGGCACGTGTCTGTCATTCTGCAGCAGATACCTCATCAGGTACCCGATGCCTCTGATGCCGTTACACGCTATCGGTATCTTGTCACTCTGTAGGTACGCCAGCAGCACCTTGTCTATCTTCTCCTCGTACTGATCCCTGTAGATATGCTCCGGAGTTTCCTTCAGAGCGACGAACAGTGCGCAGGAGCGGCCGTGTAATAGCAGCCAGTCGTCCGAGTGGGCGAGCACGTGGTGGGTTATGGCTGCGTCGCGGTGGGCGACGGGGAGGCAGTGAAGTAACGCTCCCAGGCAGCCCCCCACGGCGCCGCGCGGGGGGTCATCACTATGCGCGAGCAGGGCCGGACTCGTCAACGTCGAGAGGATACTCAGCGCCAGCTGCTCGGACATCTTGTCCCCCCCGGCGGTGATAATGCTCCTGAGCGCCTGCAGCATGGTCTCCCTGATCGCGGGATCGTCCGCGTTCTTTATGCCGTTGTGCATCTCTATGAAGAGTGGGTCGGCGCGCGTGTGTATGACGACGAGCTGTGAGAGCGCGAGCCCGGCCTTGATGCGCACGGGACGGTTCGGATCGTTAAGTGCCTTTAGGAAGGTCGTCTGCAGCTGCGGCAGGAATTGCTTCAACATCACGCCGACCTGAGGAGACACACGTTTAGACATTTAGTAAAAAGACTGAAACTGGGCCACGATACATTAACATTCTCGTCTCACTCTCAGTAGTTAGTTTCTCAGTACTGTTATTCTCAATTCATAGCAGATATGTGACAGAGAAAAAAAACTGCCAAGATATTATGCTAAATCACACAATATAGTAAATACAATAGAAGTCCTCATCCCAATAGATTACTGCGTGTGTATACTGTCGCAGTAAATTATGTGATCGTGATCATCATCAGCCTCTATCGTACTACCCTACCGCTGGAGTAAAAGCCTTCCAGTCTGGTGAGAGGGCATTAGCGTTAGGCTTCCTGCACACCCTTGCGCAAACCTAGGCAAGCCCGCTGTACATCGACTCGTCTGTAAAGTTATTGTTACTAGCTTACTTTATAAAAGCGTCAATGTATGTTCATACATCGGACTGGAAGCATTAGTCCACCACGCATGCCCAATGCGGACTAGAAAGCTTCACATACGCATCAGAATGTCTTTTTCTGCATTTTCTCACGATGTTTGCGTGATTGTCATTACCCTCAATTTACCAAAAACATACTCCAATAGAAATGTAGGTATAAATACGGAACTACTGATGAAGTATTGATTGAGCAACCACTCTGTAGACACTATATTAATAATGACAAACCTTAGAGAGTAGAGAAGCGAGTGTCTCGAGGACGGCGGCCTTGACGCTGGAGTTGAACCTGTCGCCGAGGATCCTGATGAGCGGCCCGGTGATGTGCACGACGGAGGGCTGTATGGCCGCGGGCGAGGTCAGCTTGATCACCTCGCCCAGCATCAGCGCCGCGTTCTCCTTGTCCTCGGGCAGACCGTTCAGGATCGACTCCCGGAATAGGGGCAGGATTGGTGCTATGCCCTGTGACAATGTTATAAGAATATGTTATACTGTTAAGAGATATGCTGACCAAATTGGCGACGTGCTTAAAAAGGGCCTGGTCAGATCTACCCAAAACCGACGAGCATGCATGAAAGGACTATGGAAAGGAATATGAAGGAAGCTTGAGAGGTTTGTCAGGATCGTGCAGGAGGCGTTCCGTTGTCTCTGCCTACTTCAGTGGGAGACAGGCGTGAGAATATGTATGTTAAAAGACATATCACACACATTACACACAAGTAATTTTTGAGCGTATGCGATTTCGTAACTGCACCACCGCGACGTCGCCGCAACTGAATCATCGCGATTAAGCTGTTACACTGATGTATCACATAAATATCGTGGCATTATCGCGACGATTTCATTCTCGCTTAAATCGCTCGTGTGATATGGCCCATAATAAAAGAAGAAAAATATTCTCACTACTAAATTCTCAGCGGATCGTCAAGAGATATTCGATATAAAGCATATTAAATTTGGTCCAGCGTGACGGGTAGTTAACAGCGGCATAGACAAAACAGATTTTCAGTAAAATAGAAATATAAAAAATGCCTTCCCATATTATGATCGAATAGATTTACAGATGCAAATTTCCAGCATTCAAAAAAAAGTTGCACTAACCTTAGGCAAACAGAATCCAGGCAGCAGATCACCCTTCAGGTCAGAGGCTGCATACCGCACTGCCTGCCTGACGTCGGACACGTGCTGTATCTGGCGCTCGGCGTCCAGCGTCTTGGTGAGGGCGGCGAGCGCCTCCCAGGCCATCTGCAGCACGTCGCGGTCGGTCTCCGCCAGCAGCAGCACCAGCCCGCGCAGCAGCTGCGGTACGTGCGGCGCCAGGTCTGCGCGCGTGTGCGTCACGAACGCGCAGAGGAGAGCCGCGCCCGCGCGACGGTTCTCGCCCTCGCTGGTGCGCGTCGTTTCGAGGAGGGTATCGATTATGCTGCGGGGGATGCGATTGTTTTATATGTTATGTTATTTAGGGCTTTACGTGGGAAAGAATAAATATACATTTATGGGTGAGCGTGCTATGCTTGGTCTATGTTATTTATATTTTTTCTTTTACTATTTATATGTGGACTGGTTACGCGTGGAATTCTACTAACAAACATTTCTGCCACTTTTTGTGAGGGGCGAGGTAACATGAAATCCGCAACTTTGGATTTTATTCCCCATAACTTTAGATTCTAATTTTGAATGTTAAAAATCATGTAAAGTAGTCTCGTGTGAACCCCAAACGTTCTAAGTTCGAAGTTATTATTTCTCAATTATAGGCTGTCTCGTTTAGTGATAAGGTGTAAAATTTAATGTAAATGCACAAGATCAATTGTGCTTATACTGTGGCAGAGGGGAAATGCTACTGTAAGGCTAGTCCTTATAATAATTATTCAAAGTATTTTTTATACAATAATGAACAAGTATCTCTTATACAGGGTGTAAGTGACAGTCTAGTAAATACTGAAACGGTGAACTCAGACTATCAAGGTGAACAACTTTCACTATGGAGCCTACTTGAGGAAACGCGAAAAAAAATCAGCTGTCCCATACAAAACTGCTGTACCCACCCGACTCAAATGTATGGGAGAGCTGGTTTTTTTTTGCGTTTAATTACTTTCCTTCTGTAAACATACATAAAATCACGAACATAATCCCGTACGGGTGGTCAGAAGCTCTGTTACTAATAACAAACTTTTTAAGTATGCAGTTGAAGTAAGGCTGACGTGTCTATTGATAAGCGCCTATTCTTTCGCCCACTAAGACACTGCAAAATAAACCTTATCTTAATCCAATTAAATGATTGAAAAATGTGTCTCGGATGGGACTTAAACGCGCAATCTGTAAACCAAGGCTGTGCTTTCGTCCGATTAAGTTACCGAGCCATTAACATTAGAAGCTCAAATTCTTTAATACTATCATCATTAAGGGACGTAGCGCCATCTACTGGCAGTTTTTCTTATTATTATCACGTCGTGCATGATAAACCCACGTGAAGAAATAGGGATATAAAATGATGTGAATACGTACCACCTGACGCCGGCGGGGTCGACGACGGGCAGCAGCGCGTCGCGGCAGTGGTCGAGCTCGCGCGCCTCGTCGGGAGTGCCGCGCGCGGCGCGCAGGGCCGACAGCAGCGCGGGCAGCACGCGCGGCAGGTGCCTCGCCAGCGCCCCGCCCGCCGCCGCCGCCAGCGCCGACAGCGCGCGCGTGTCCACCCCGCCCGACCCGCTGCCTCCTGACGTCAGCACCGGCACTAGGTACGGCAGCACCGCGCGCGACTTTATCGCCATTATCTGTGAGCGACCATTTTAGGTTAGAGTAAGTTATAGCCATATCGAAGGCCTCCTCTTACGAATATGGGTGAGCGCGGGCGCAGAGCGTGTTGGTGGAGGCAAGTTAGTGGTCAACCTGCTGTCAGAGAATTTTCGAGCAGCCTTAATAGGCCTCTGACCTCCTAGCTTAACGAATAGTTACAGCGCCATCTGACGGAACTATCAGAGACCAACTGCTTAACGTGCCTTCCGAAGCATGGACACGCTCGAAATGAAATACCACTAAACGGTCACCCATCCAAAGACTGACCGGACCTGACGTTGCTTAACTTCGGCGATCGTTTCCAAAACTTTGGTATTCGCTCCACTACTACAACGAGCGCTTCGAGCGGTTAGAGATTGGTCTATAATTATGCATGGCCCACATTAAAACACACACATTTAAAAACAACTTTTGGGTATATTGCCCACGGCAACTTTTTGCATTCAATCGTGATGTAGATCGATACAGTGCGATGTAAATGCGACGAGCGCACTTCCGTATCAAAGCAGAAGCGCGTTCAAGAAACGAACGTGAACGTTCAAAAAGAGGTCGTGGGCTAGGGCGGTATGGGCAATAGATTATTGTGTGGGTTTGTAAAACCATAGTGTCACCTGCTTGAGTCCGTCGAGCGCGGCGTCGGCGTGGTCGGGGTCGGGGTCCTGCAGCGCGGCGAGCAGCGGCGGCAGTATGTCGTCGAGCGCCTTGTTGCCGACGGTCGCGTGCAGCGAGTCGAACGTGCGCGCCGCCGCCATGCGCACCTCCGGCAGCGGGTCGCACAGCGCCGTGCGCACTGTCGGCACCTACACGCATGTAGTTGTGATATTAGCATCTCAAAACAGTATACACAAGATGGCCGATAGTTAAGTCGGGTTGGTCTGTCGCGAAATGAACTTGACCGAAACTATTGTTACTGCTCTTATACACGAAAGCTCGAAGCTAACTGCCGGCTCCACGTAGCGAGCTCCACACAGAGGCACGTAAGTACGGCCATAAAATGACGTTGTACCGTCGAATTGATTCGAGATCGCCCTACGTTCGCAACTATATGTGCGTGCGTACACCCGTACCGCAGGTTGCATGGAGCCGGCCTTCTTCTGTTTTTATTGTGTTTAAACCATTAGCCGATTGAATCGGCGAGTGTGCATGCGTGATAGGAGCGCCATACTAATTAAGCAATTAGCCGAAATTTTCATACCAATAAAGCAAATGAGTAATATTGAAAAATAGACCAAACGTAGAAACTGAACGCGAATTTGTAAATCTGAAAATTGTTCATCAAAATATTTGACCCTAAAAATGCAATACAATTCGTAGTCTGATGCGAAACGTAACGCAGAAAACGTAGCGTAGTTCAAAGTAGCTACAGCGATAACATAAAATGCTATTGTGATTCGCCGTGGAGGTCAATGTACTCACCAAGCCATCGGCGAAGCTGAGCACGGCGTCCCTGGAGGTGGATGCGAGGATCTCGCCGAGGCCGATACAGACGCCCTGTCGCTGATCCGCGCGGTCTGACTTTAGGCCTCGCTCCAAGATCGGCACTATCTCCGGCAACACTCTCTCACCCAGCTGTTACAAATATTGTATTACATTTATAGTAGTGCTAATGACGCTACAAGGAAACTGGAAAGGATAGAACATTGCAATATCACCATGGGTTTGTAACGGTATGCAATAACCTCCTCGTTCACTCACCTTGCGGACCAGGTCACCGAGCGTCCTCGCGGCGACCTGTCGCTTGTCGTAGCTGGTGGACGCGAGGCAGCCGAGCAGCAGTCCGAACAGGGTCGGCAGGATCTCTCGCAGGGTCTTCGGCGTATTCGTCACTACCACCTTTGAAGGAATTTTGCATTTTTATCTCAATAGATATCGAAAGACAAAATTAAAGTCTACAAGGGTCCTTCTTAATATGCTGTCGGTTTTTATGAGGATGATCAGACCATCGAACTGAACAACTGTTTCTATGGGACCAAAATCGAAATCGCGAAAACGATCTGACCCCATACCTTTGGGTCAAGTAAGTTTGCATGAGCCGCAAGGTTTTTTGTATGAGCCTACCAGCCAATGTATCTCAACCCTTTAAAACCCGTCAGAATATTAAGTTGGACCCTGTATACAAAAAGATATTATCTTATCTGTGCTAAAATCCCATCTCACCTTCCACACGTGTAGAGCCGCTTGTCGCACCATCAGCGCGACGTCACTCCTGCCCATATACAGGCCGGCCAGCACTCTGTTGCGACGCTCTGCACCCAGCGCGTTCATGATCGCCTTGTGAGAGTGCTCCGTGCCGAAGTTATCGTCCTCCGACGCCGTCTCCGTACTCATCTTACCGGATACGCCCGATATACGATACAGTAGATCTCCCAGTAGCTGCACAGAACTGTATCTGATACGCCAGTTGTCGTCGAACAATCCTCGTTCTAACTCTGGCAATAGCAGTGTAATGGCGGACTCGGCGTATAGGTTGACAATTCTCTGTCCGGCTTTAAGTGCGGTCTCTCGGACGTACTCGTTCTCGTCGGCGAGCGCTTTGAGAATGGGGTTGATGATCTGACCGATGTAGGGTAGGAACTCGTCGGTGAAGGCGCCGGGCATGTATATGAACATCATTATGTAGCCGTCTTTGACGTGGGGAGCGATGTCCGTGCGTTCCGCTGTCGCTATTATATCTGTGTACCAATATAGTTTACAAATCAGAGCTATAAGCAAAGACAGTTTATTTTGGTAAATGAAAAAGGAATGAATTATGCAAAACCCAATAACAAGTTTAATTTGCTAAGAAAAAGAAATCTAGACTATAGAACGTTTCAACTGTAGTTATACGTGCATTTGTAATGTGAGATGGCCCAACTGGCCCACCAGTCATTTCTGTAAACCAGGTTCAATAGCGGCATCTATTAAACAATGAAGTCCAGCGAGTGAGCGGGAGATGACTTCAATTCATTTTTGAATCCACAACGAATTTCAACCAAATTGACATTCGTTATCCTACTGACTGCGCCAATCGATATAAAAAGCAGACTCTCTACATACCTGGCATGATCTTGTGTAGCTTGTGGACGCCGAGGCCGGCAACGACTTCCGAGAGTCCCTGCGCGGCGCCGGACCGGTCCACGGAGCTGCTCTCCGAGGTCAACGTGTGCATCAGCCATGGCAGCAGCTCCTCGAAGCTGCTCTCCCCCATGCCCTTCACCATCGCGCCCAGGGCTCGAGCCGATACTGATCGCACCTGCAGGTGTAAAATTTACTATTGCATCATCATCATCAGCTATAATCCTTCTCCCTATTATTATGCCTTTCTTTTCTGTCTTGTGCCAGTCGCATCCGTCTTTCTACTTTTGCAGCAGGCAGATATGGTCCTTTTGAACGTACCTCGGGCACGGGGTCCAACAGCGAGCTCTTGAGGCCGGGGATGATGTCGGGCAGGTAGGGCATGAGGTCCTTCTGGTCCGTCAGCGAGTACATGTTGCCGATAATCTGCGCCGCCATCTTGCGCGTCTCCGTGCTTCGGTCCAGGAACGCGCGCTGCAAAGTTGCATTTTATATTTTAGTCTATATTTAAGGTGTTATGGCGATTGAGAAGAGGTTCATTTATCTAAAAAATACTTTGAAATGTTCCTCCATTGAAAGCTAGGTGGGTGGATTTGATGTGACGCCCGGACACCAGCTGTGGTTATTGGTCGAAACTTGTACATTTATGTTCATGCAGCGTCTTGCTCTTATGCGCCCGTGGACGTATGTGGTTTCTCTTGCGCGTCTGTTAGGTTCACTCGTCCCGTCTCGTACTTACGCGCCTGTGATTATATGTTGCGTCTCTCCCCTGCATCTTGAGGGGCCCTGTAGAGCCTGCAGCAGCACGGGCATGATAGTTACCTGTACGACGGGCATGATGAGCGCAAGGGACGGTGCGTCTATGAAGTGCACGAACTTGGTGTCGAGCAGGGTCTGCAGGCAGGTGGACGTCTTGTTGGAGGGGTCCTGTAGAGCCTGCAGCAGCACAGGCACGATCGCTGCGGGAATATATTGGATTTCATTAGTCATCTCTTAAGACCGGCGCACACCTGGCGGAGCATAGCGCAGAGCATTTTTTACTGCCAAACAATTATCAACTTTGCTAGCGTTGAAATAACATCAAAAATCAATTAACACGACTATTATTGATTAATGATTTAGGAGATCCTCTACTGTACTGATCACCAGTAATTTTTGTGTATCCTGATCAAAAGCAAATAAAGATAGATTTACTTTACTTAGTAGTCCCCGACAGCATCGAAGCAACTTAAGGCGAAAGTTGTGTTAATAGATTTTCGATGTTATTTCAACGCAAATAAAATCGATAATAATGTGACAGTGAAAAGAAGATGGCTACTATTAGATAGCTAGGTCTCATATTATTTTTATAATAAAATCATATTTTAAATCTGGTTTCGGGTTTAAAGTAAATTTAGCATTATTCGCACATAACGTTAAAGTGCAGTTCCGCTTGTAGCCACTCACCCTGTATCTCTGGGTTGCGTATGACGGAGCCGATGACCTTGAGCGCCTCGGCGCCGGCCTCCTGCACGCGCATGTGCGAGTCGCTGAGCACCTCGATCAGCTTGGGCACGATAGACGGCAGGCACGACGACAGCTGCTTCGGCGCACAGTACGCCATCGCACCCAGCAGCTCGATCGAACCTACACCATAAAACCTGTTATACTACACAAATAATTGTACGTAGGTCTCATTGACGTCTTATAAAAAAATCGACTCACAATCTTAACTATTATAAAACTCTAACAGAAGTGTTTGTAAATTGAAGATATTTCCATGAAAAAGATTACGATACGGTTTTTAGGTATCCCGGACTAGAAATCAACCTTTTTTAGAATTTTTGTCTGTCTGTCTGTTTGTTTATAAGTTTGTAACAGAACTAACTACAGAACCAATTTTGAATTACAGAAACAGATTTGACACTTCCTTTCACCTATTTTTAGGACAGCTTTAGTAACGTCCAAGATATGTCGGATAATATAACTTTCTGATAAATAAATTATATTTGCCAATCAGAATTGGCCAGAAAGCTACACAGGGTGTAAGGAAAAGTATCATTAACCTTTAAACCACATGCTCTACCCATCAAATGATTGCTGCTGATTCCATACTAAACTGCAATACCTAGTGACTCAAGTGTATGCAAAGGCAGATTTTTTTTCCTCTGATCGTTTTGCTCCCGTAGTAACAATTGTTCAGTTTGATGGGTAGAGTATTTGGTTCAAAGGTTAATGATACTTTTCGTTACACCCTGTATAGGAATTGGAAAATCTTTTCGTCCTTATTTGAGACGAAATATAGCTCTAAGGCGAATAACAGATTGACAGATGCTTCGCTGGAGACTAGCGCGCGATAGCAAATAGAGGGTAGGGATTTCAGGCGCGCGAAAGTGGCACGTTCTGATTGTTCATGCTACTCACCGGCCTTAGTCCTCCAGTTGTCATCCTGCAGAGCCTGCAGCAGCGACGGTAGCACCAGTTTGACCCCGTGCGCGCTGAGCTTGCTCATGATGAGCTTGGCGGTGTCGTCGGCGGCTGTCCTCACGTACTGCGAGCTGTCGCCGAAGCAGAGCAGCAGGTGGGGAAGGACGTGGACGATGTAAGGCTCGAAGAGACGACCCAGCTTGTGGCAGAGCATCTCGAAGCCGAATAGTGCACCTGTTGACGATGGTCAAGTTACTACGGTTATGCTTGGATTAGCAAACTTTACCATTGAGCAGAATTCCAAGAAAAGTGACTTACAGACAGACGAAACGACACGAGAATTAACGTTTTCCGGAATCCTAAAAAAGCTAGTAGTGGACACATCGCTCACTTTTTTGTCTACGGCAGCAGCAGTATCAACACTGATGAAAATTGTTAGCTTCTAAGAGCTGGAAAGGGTAAATGTGATGCCCCTTTTGCTTTGGTCTCCTTCAGAGGGTTACACCGTCTTTGCTCTCAATGCGTCAACTTTGACTTGACTTTCAGATTTAGAGGTATACAAATTAGTTCTTTACGTAATGTAGCGTAAAAAAGCCGTGGTGGTCTAGTGGCGAGTAACCTTGCCTGCCGTGCAGGAGGCGATGGTTCGATCCCCGTCCAGAACGACTCGTACCAATGAGTTTTTCGGAATTTATGTACGATTTGTAACGACATTGGCTTTTCGGTGAAAGAAAACATCGTGAGGAAACCTGCATGCTTCAATTTCGAGGCATGTATTGTACCCACTGTCCATTATGTGGCGACGAACTCACCCTCCTTCACACTGGATAGAGTTTCGGTACTACTGGTGAAACGTGGATGTTTTGAGGTTTCAGAATATCTCTGACTACCCCCTCGGGGAATATAGTCGTGAGTATATGCGTAATGTAGCGAATATTTTTGAGTTCGTCTCTTTATAATTGAATTGTAAATAATGTGAGGTGTTTGGTGGTGTGGGTTTATTACCTTCCCTGTACTTGTAGTTTTTCTTCTCCTGTATGGCCTCGGTGAGCTTGCCCATCACGTCGAGTTGCTTCAGAGATAGGATGCCGCGACCCTTGATCACTCCGGCTATGCCGTACGCAGCGCCCTATAATATACTATGTAAGTCAAACAGAAACATAAATGTTCTGGAAGCAGCGCTAAAATAAAATATAACCTTTTGTTAATATTGCAAGTACATTCATTAGTCAAAGTCAAAATAATTTATTCAATATACGAGCTTGAAGCACACTTATCAAACGTCAAATCTTTTTTAAAGCTACCACCGCGTCGGAACGTGTTGTCGCTGTAGAGAAGATGCGGCCAGAAACTCTACAACATAACACGACTTAATAACTATTACAATATAAATTCTTAAGCTACGGTTATATATACAATAATATAAAGCCTATTTAATAAAATAATTGATACTATACAGTATAGTTCCAATGATTTTGCGCAACATGGCGAAGTGTTTTATTTTTCTAATCAGACTTTAATTGTTAATAATGTGAGATTGTCACTCATTTTCGTTAACTGTTTCTCAATTTGAAGAATTAATTAAAAGGAACCAGCTTTTGGTGCCACTTTTTTAAAGTTTTCCTTTTAAAGCGAAGTTAAAATGGAGATGAGAAGAGAGCTGAACATGGACAATCCAATTCATGTTCGTACAAAATTGCTTCGCACCGAATTCGTAGCTTAAAGGACGTAAGTAATTTAGACTAGAAGAATTATTATTGAAAGAAAAGAATAATCAAATTCGGTGCGTAAATTTTGAGTAAATCACGAATTTACGTAAATACAAACATACGGTTATAGCAGTATCGCATATTTATAATACCTTGCGGTCGCCGTACTTCTCGGCGGTGAGGAGCTGCTTCATGAGCTTGGTCATGATGACGGGGATCTCGTCCTCGAGCGCCGGCGAGCTCACCAGGTGCGGCAGGCAGTTGCTCACCGCCTCTTGCACCTATCACAATACGACACCACATTAGTGCTGGATCTCTGCTCAATGACTTAAGTAATTTGAACGTTGATTCTTTTTATTACAGTAATTCAATTTTCTTAGTGGGAAATATCGCGCGTCCGAGTTTTTTCACCACGGGATGGGACGGGATTTTTTTTACGAACCGAGAGAAAATTTCTGAAAAATCTTTAAACCATCATAACTCAGTAACCAGTCATTTTCAAACGCAAGTTAACTGGGCTTAATTTATTACCAATGGCTTTTAGTATGACCTCTTTCAACGATTACTTCGAATTACAGTTGTGTATGTACTGAGTGTATATTCCAAGTTTCAATCTTCAGTGGTTTAGGCTGCGCGTCGTCATTCAGGCACGGAACAGTTTTATAAGTATACTAGAGTTTACCTGCGACTTCGTCCGCACAAATTATATACCAGATTTTAAGTCTGATCATAAGCTATCAAACAAAAAAAAATTCATATAATAGGTTCAATAGTTTTTGCGTGATGCTCGCAATTACAAACAAACAAAAATTCGGTTGATTTGGAGTCAGGAACACCTAAAAACCATATCGTAATCTTTTTTATAAATATCTTCAATGTACAGACACACTTCTGTTACAGTTGTATAATAGTTAAGAAGATAGTCACCTGCTGGCTGGGCGTGGAGAGGGCGGCGACGAGGCGGAGCGCGATGGGCTTGATGCGGGCGTCGTGGGGCTCCAGGTGGCGCGCCAGCGAGCCCACCAGCAGCACCACGCACTGCCGCACCGCGTCGTAGCCCCCGGACTTGGGCGCCTTGTCCAGGAAGTTCTCGAACACCGGCAGCTGGCTGCTTATTGTCTCCTGTTACCCAACATTCAAACTACACGTCACTCTTAGTTCAGTACGATGAAAAGCTGAGCGAATCCATATCTATACTCCATTCAAAACAGCAACGAAATTTTAAGGCTATTTTGCATTACAGAAACAGAAATTTGAAACACTTCCTCTCACTCATTCTTAAAACAGCTTTAGTAACGTCCAAGATATGTCGGATAGTATATGTATCCAATAAATTAATTACATTTTGTAATCAGAGTTGGCCAGAAAGCTAAATAGGAATCGGAAAATCTCGTCGTCCTTATTTGGAAAGAAGTATAGGTCCAGGTAACGCCAGAAAATTGTGAATAAGAACTCATTTTTACCACGTTGACTTGATACACGAGCGCTTCTAATGTCCTCTAAGGAAGAGTTACGCACGACCTGCTAAAATCCAGCCGCGCGGTTAATCCTTCAGGAGGTACATATAGTCTAGAAAACCTGACCGTGCTGTCCGGTACGCCCTAGTAGCACGGATAGGATTTCAGGGAGATAATTCAGGCTGAAGACTTATCACAGGGTTAATTACCGAGCTCACTCCCAGTGGTGTAAAGCGCATTTCCCTAATTCTTCAAGCCGCACGCAGTTACACTTTTGGGAGTTCACCCAGATAACTTTTGGAACCTTCGCTCCCAGTTAGCTTACCTTGCCGTGTAGCTCGACGATGGTCATGGCGGCGTTGAGCATCTCAGCTCTCACATGGTCGCTCCTGTCTGCCAGGCCACGCTCGACCAGGAAGCTCATGGCGGCTGACACATCATGAGCTCGCAATAGCGGCGCTAACGCACTGAGGGCGAGTCCCGCACCTCGTCGGGCTGCCCACTCGTCTACTGCCGCTTCTGTCTCGTGACCGAACTGGTCGAGGCGCGCTGGGATCATCTGTGAAGGCAAGTTCGTGTTAATGCGGCTTTTATAGAGAACTTACTTTTTTAGCAGACACAGCTCTTAGGATACTACTGGCTGTTTTAGAGTTCAATAGGATCACTCAATAAGGTGAATGGGTAGGTGGAGGATCAACCTGTTGTCAACCTTTTCTGGCCGTCATTAAAGGCCTCCTTGTTTAGCTTAACTAATAGTTCAATTTCAGCGGGATTATCCGGGACAGGAGGTGCGACAGGGATGGACTCGGAGACGTCTGTGAGTGTGACAGGCACAGTACCGGCAGCTTGGAGCAGTAGGTGTCCTGCACGGCGCACAGCACGTGGTCCACGCTGTCCTGCTGGTCGCGGCGCACGAGGTGCGCGAGCGCAGTGGCGGCCGCGCGCTGGATCGGCTCGGCGGGGTGCTGGATCTCTTCCAGCATCATGTGAACTAGCTCCGGCTCGCGGCTCCACGTCTGCGCGAGCGGCAGCTTTGACCACAGGTCTTCCGCTAGCTTTCTGGAATTAACGTTTTTGGCTTTAAGGTTGGTCATTTGACAAACAGATTTAAGGACGTTTGAATCGAGATGGGCAAACTCATGAATCATGGCAGAGATAGTTCAAAATATCGCTTATGATTATGTCAATATACATGGTCCTTCTTAATATGCTGACACTTTTTGAAGGGGATGATCAAAACGTCAAACTGAACATCTTTCTCTATAGGACCAACAACGAAATCGCGAATAAATCTGCTATCCCATACATTTGGCTCAAGTAGGTTGGTAGTTTTGTATGATACAGCTTTTTTTTTTCGCGATTTCAATGTTGGTGCCATTGAGAAAGTTGTTCAGTTTGACGGTCTGATCATCTCCTTAAGAAGTGTCCGCATATTAAGGAGACTATATTTCTTGACTAGTTGCAGGTTCCAGACAGCTTTGAATACTGTCATAGATTTGCTGAACTTTATATTAATAACCCTCCTTCTGGCGCAGTCGGGTAAAAAGATGTGCATGCAATGATCGCAGCTGTTCTAGTGACATAAGTAACACATCCAGAGACAAAAAACCCGTGTTAGTAAAAATGAAAGAAACGAACTTGTTATCCTCAGAGATGTCGAAGGTGGCGACTAGCAGCCGCTTGGTGAGGTTCAGCGCGTTGTCGGGGTCCTCCAGCAACTTGGGCAGGCACTCTGCTATGCACAGCATCGCACGCAGCGCTGCATCACGGACCACCTGACGCGACAGAACATTATTTTATGACACTGAAGCATGACAAAAATTCTAAAATATAAAGTCTATAAACATGTAATAAGGAACGTAATGTTTCTTTGGTCGGTAGTGTTAGCTAGCACCTGTGTTTATGAAACCTATGGTCAAAAAAAGAAACAAACATCTTTTCTTTTATTATTATATTGGATCCTTCTGAAGTTCAGTTCAGTCGATATGATCAGCTCCTTATAAAAGTGTGTGAAAGACCCTGTATACAGATTTAACTGTCAACCTCTAGTAATATAAGAACCCAAAAAAAACGAAAATTTCGTTTTTCTGGTAATCATCGTACCACAGAGCGAGTTTATAACTAGAAAGTACATTTTAGCAAAACCTAGATAAGACTTCTCTGTATCTGAAGTAGAAAGACAGCAGATAATAAAAAAATATACAGCCACATAGTGATAGATACCTCGAGGGGATTCTGTAGGCCGGCCAGCAGGCAGGTGACGTCATCGAGCGTGACGTCACCGCCCGCGGCGCACTGCGCAGTCTCCAGCAGAGCCACTGTGCACTGCGCCTGCACACGACCGCTTGTACTGCCTGCGATTGACGTACCAAAAACGTTAGTAAAGAACCATTATTGTTTGTTCGATGATTTGAATTTAAGAGTAGATAAAAAAGCCGTGATGCTCCAGTGGCAAGTAACCTTACCGGCCGTGCAGGAGGCGATGGTTCGATCCCCGTCCAGGCCGACTCGTACCAATGATTTTTTCGGAATTTATGTACGATTTGTAAAACCTCTGGCTTTTCGCTAAAGGAAAACATCGTGAGGATTCAAAGGATTCAAATTCCCAGGGTTATATCGTTTTCACCTAAACAATGTTGAAGCAATGTCTCCTAAATCCATACCATACCATATGCTCACGACTATATTCCCCGAGGGGGTAGTCAGAGATATTCTGAAACCTCAGAACACCCGTCTCCTAAATCACTGTTACAATAAAAAAAACACATAAAATTTGGTTTCTTTAAAAGAGAAGTGTTGAAGTGCTTAGATGAACTTCCCATGCAGCATATTTCACAAGCACTTACTGATGAGATCGATCAGCAGGCGGAACATGTGGTCGATGGGGAACAGCGAGGGGTGGAGCAGGTCCCTGCGCGTGACGTCACCCTCGCCTCGCAGCGCCGCGTGCTGGGAGATCACCCCCAGGCCATTCAGCATCGTCAGCTCGTCAGACCGCACCGCCGAGCACTGCAGGCCTGACAACGTTCAACACAATAATAGTCATTAGTTATTATAATTGACTGCGTTTCATTCTTAAACGATTCTTCAAATAAACCTATGAGAACTCTGTAAATCAATCCCGTAAAATTTTTGATTATCGTAGCGCCCTTAGACGAAAGTAAAATTAATGGATATGCCCAAAGCGCGATTAGTTGAAGCACACAAGGAGTACACTTGGTCCATACAAACTAGCACACTTGTCTGTCATCTCGGTACATATTTGAAGTATACCTGTATTTTGTTTTGACTTATTTTTTCCGTTGGAAATGTTCGCGTAAGGCCTATTCCTTAATTTTACTTTGATATAAGGCAGCGCCTACGTGGAAGCATGTGTTGGCCACAGGAAGGAATACTAGATTGGTGTAGTATGGCATATAGTTACATGATGATGCTTTGATGTCGCACCCCTTTTAATATGACCACACCTTTCTGTTACGCTCTGTACAATTTTGACAAGTTCTTCCAGTATACTTTCCGTCAAAAGGCCTTAGTTAAGACTCGTTTTACTTTGAGGTAAAGGCGGCTAGTGTGGTCACCTTGCTTGAGCAGCGGGAAGACGTAGCAGAAGGCGGGCGCGGTAAGGTGGTCACCCCGGGGGAGGTCCGGCTCGCCGGGAGCTCTGACCCCGACCGTGGCCGAGTGCACCATGTTGATGGTCCGGACCGTCGCCTTGTCCAGAGGCTCCTGCTCCCAACTCGGGTCTAAGTCGCACTGCGGTTTGTGTAGCCTGTAGGCATAAAAGGTTTATAATTACTAAACGATTTGAAAATATTACTTTCGTCAAATACTCTACTGTATTTGGCCACATTAAATAATGTTAGTCATGAGTACGGATGGTCTAACGAGGTGCGCAGGTGCAACCAATTGCACTGAAGTTGCCTAGCGTATTTCCGTTCCTCCACCATCGTGAACTATAAGGTTTAACAAAATTAGCTGAAACTATTTTAAGGGGATAATCAGACCATGAAATTGAACAACTTTCTCTATGGGACCAATATCGAAATCGCGAAAAACAGCTGTCCCATACATTTGAATAGATATATGTTTGTATTTTTGTATGGGACAGCTGATGTTTTGTTGAAAGTTGTTCAGTTTGATGGTCTGATCATCCCCTTAAAATAATTTCAACTAATTAGGTTAGTCCGTATACAACGTGTTAATGAATAAGCGCAAAACGTCATACACCCAAACTGATTTATAACAAAATAATTAGATTGAAACAATAATTTCATTATTTTGATACTTAAAATTTAAAGTTATTCACATTTTAAGTTTTGAGTCAAAATTGATTTGTTATCATTTCAGCAATGAATGAAAGCGCTAACGTGCTCATGGATACATTTTAAGAATCTCGTTTTGGTAGTAAGCAGGGTGACAGTGCCCGAGCGGTGGGTTGAGATCGAGTTCAGTAAATTTTAAATTTTACAAACACATTATTTAATATTATGAAAAATATTACCTATGTTGAAAACATGATAATTCGATTCTGCTCTCGATTCTAAGCAAACTACTTTCTAGTTTTGCGTTAATTCATTAACACGTTGTATAAATAACAGCTGTTCAGTTTTCTAGAGAACGTTGTCGAGTGCACAAAGAGTGCACACGATGTCAGAATTAATAGTAATTTTATTAATTTAGCTACGGAGTTTCTTATCGTTTCTTCTCTACAGGTGATTTACAAGCGAAACGGTGGTAAATGTCGATAAATAATGTAGCACAAGCGGTACAATAGTAGCGACGGCACGGCACGGCACGGCACGGCACGGCATACAGAACAGACCTGAGCGTGACGCGCGCCACGGTGTCGCCCAGCGCGGCGTAGTGCGGCGGCAGCAGGGCGGCGCGCAGGCGGCAGTGCGCGGGCGCGAGCAGCGGCGCGCACAGCGGCGAGCGCGTGGCGGCCAGCATGGCGGGCACCACGCGCCGCGCCCCCGCCCCCACCGCCCGCGCCGACCCCGCGCTCACCGCCTCCACCAGCCGCACGCACACCACCACGCGCTCGTTCAGCTGAGGCACGTCAACAACTATACGTTACACTCTATATTAGTACTACCAGTGCTCCCTCACTCGCGTTTGACAGCTGCGATAAGTACCTGAGGCGCCGCGTATCTATACTCCATTCCAAATAGCAACGAAATTTTGAATTACAGAAACAGAGATTTGAAACACTTCCTCTCACTTATTCTGAGAACAGTAACGTCCAAGATATCTCGGATAGTATATCTTTCTGATAAATAAATTATATTTGCAAATCTGAATTGGCCAGAAAGCTATGTAGGAACCGGAAAATCGTGTCGTCCTTATTAGAAATGAAGTATAGATAGATACAGGCTGTCACGCATTGACATAAGACGCGTTTTAGTTCGTCGTTCGTCGCTGTTAGCTGCAAAAGCTCACGATATCGAGACAGTGCGAAATAGATTTTATAAAGTGACTATTAAATATTAAGTGGTACTACGTACAGAATGGCCACTGTCTGACCATTACTTCTGTTACTGCAATTCATCGCTCACTTGAAGAGATATTTGAGAAACAGACAAAAGGTACACAGAAAGGCGCGCGATTCTACATCAAAATTTCATTTTTAATACACTCTGAACATTCATATTACATTTGCGTGAAATATTTTTCGATAATAGTGTATCAGAATACATACTATGGCATCTCTGCAGTAAAATCATCAATAATACCATAAATGAACCTAACTAAACAAAGCCTAATATCGAACAGCGTCAGTAGCATACCGCGGTGAGCCTCTGCCGGATCGCGCTCTCCTTGGCCAGCTGCGCCTTGATGGCCTCCTTCTGCTTGGCGGAGAGCGGAACCTCCTTGTGCTTGCCCTCGCGCCGGCGCTTCTCCTCCAGCTCGCGGCGCAGCTGCAGCTCCTCCAGCTGGTCCTTGTAGCTGTACGCCTTGCTCTCCCGCTTCAGGTTCATCTCTTTTGAGTCTTCGTTACTGTTGAATGATAGACGTTACAAGATAAGAGTAAACTTTTACACTAATACAGTAATCAAGCACCGAAGCCGGTACTCTTTGAGCTTAGGTCGTATGGAACGGGCTATTTGCTTCTGCTTGATTATTATATTGGGGACGTTATACGAAAATATGTCGTTTGATGAGCAGGGTTGGTAAAAAATAGAGATAATTTATCTGCATGCGGTTGACAATAAGAATAGAATAAAGAAATGTTTGTGATGTTGAATTGTTGCGTTTGACAATTTTCTTACGTTTTCAGAAATGCTTATGAAGCGGTGAAGGCATGTAATAAATCCGGTTTTTTGAATTAAGCATAAACATTGGCATCTCTTTAGAGATAAGCTCGCCCTTTGTACATGTCTACTTTAATTGTTTTTTCTGTATTGTTATGTGTACAATAAAGTGTTAAATAAATAAATAAATAAATTGGCAGTACTTAAAGTATGTCAAGTACTCGTCCCTGGTGACCCTCAGCAGCTCCGGGTCTTGCAGTGTCTCCAGCGCGCAATGAATCTTATTAACAAAGCCACTCACCCCGGCACGGCACTCTTGTCGTACAGCTCTCCCTCCGGCGTCAGGTAGGTGAAGTACTCGTCCCTGGTGACCCTCAGCAGCTCCGGGTCCTGAAGTGTCTCCAGCGCGCACTGGATCGCGCTGCCGGCTATCACTTCTGAGTGCGTTGCGACTAGCGTAGATACTACGTTTGATAACGTCTGCCGAAGAGTTTATTTATTTCTTAAGTGTTTGTCTAGTGGTAGTGAATGGGATTGGTTAAAACCGATAATAGAATAGCTTTGCTTCTTGCTTGAGTAAACGCTTGTTATAATGTGAGTCAAACATAAAAAAATTATAAGCAGTCATGTGACGTCTCGAGATTTAATTACCTTCTTCATTAGGTGTCTGTCGATCATGGATTTATAACCAATGGATCCATAGCCTCCTTAAAATCATGGAAAATCGAAAATTTACCGTGGCGGTCGGTAATATTCGTCCTTCTTTCGTACGTGTTCGTCGTAAATTTGTCCCTTTCTATCAATTTTTGTCGTTGGATTAGAAACGGATAAAGTTGACGCCAGAAACAACGACGGAAATTTAAGAAAGAAAGACGAACATTACCGCCCGCCAAGGAGTATTTTCATGTTTCACCGCTTGTAAGGCAGTCTGCTCTCCAGGTATAGACAATACCTATTCCAACTTCCTGCTGTGGATCTATCAAAATTGTATGGATTTCGACATTTCATAGTAAGAAGTCAAACTCAATCTTCGTCTTACTTAACTTAAGCCTTAGGTCCTAAGAATACCAGTAATAAAATCAATGGCAGGTGACATATGGGTTTAGAGTGATACCTCGCTGGGCGTGTAGCCACTGATGTAGCTGTTCTTCAGGTTGTTGGCGTAGAGCGCGACCAGCTTCCGCGGCTCGAGGCGCAGGTACGCGACCAGCTTGAGCCACGCGCGCTTGTTCACCGCCGCCGCCAGCGGGTGGTGGCAGCACTGTAGCGCGTCTATTGCGAGACGCTCCGAGTCTGACGTCGGGTAATCTAAAGGCAACAGATTTAGATGAGTCCATCGGCAAACTAGTCAATCATTGAGAGAAATGAATATCAATATCTTCATTAACACTTTTGCTACCCATAACAGGCTGTTTAGTAGCTGAAGAGTCGTATTCATAATATAATTAAGTAAAATACTGCGAAAAATATTCTAAGTACAGTACGACCAGGAAAATAATTCCGCTCGATAATCTTCGTTTGCACAGAGCAGACCCGAGACCCCGTCAAAATCCGAAGTCATTTAGTAATCATAGGGTGCAAAGTCGGATAGCAGAGACAAGAGCGCGAAAACAATTAGCCAATAGCGGCAAAGGATTGAAGGTGGCACATCCTGATTGGTCAATATAATTTAGCGCGCTATTAATATTTTTCTAATGAGCAGGTACATGGTTTATAAACCTGGTACTCCTGTACCTGACTGATTTACAAAAAGCAGTCGCTGTAGTCGAACTTCGCTATGAGAATTTAATATTTAATTTTTCTAAGATACACTTTGACATATCAGTCAGTAACATCTATCTATCGATACATTTAAAACTATTTACAAAATAAGCATAACTAAAAACTAGATATCTCACCTCTAAAGGAGCACAAAGCTTGAACACAATCCAGCACCATCTTCCCCGTGACCTCGCTGCTCTTCTCCTCCGGCGGCGACTTCTCCTTCCCGCTCCCGCTCCCTCCCAGTACCTTCCCCTCCTCCAGCACTTCGTTCAACTTTAGCACTAAATACCTCGCCAATTGAGCTCTATCTTTATTGCCAACTAAACCCTTAACCTCTTCCAGAGCAACGGACCTCACTGCCTTGGATGTGGACAGTAGAACGAGTACAAAAGCTTTGTACACGGGTGAATTCTGTTCGCTGGCAACACTTTGGTAGTTTTCCAATACGGTTCTGCATAGCAACACCACCTGTATTAGGACTATAAAGGGGTAAATGTTATAGTAACTCGACACTTTAGATAAAAATATTTAATTTACAATTAACTTTATCGTTTACAATATACAACGTGTTAATGAATAAGCGCAATACCCCATACACCCAAACTGATTGATACCAAAATAATTAGATTGAAACAATTATTTCATAATTTTGGCAGTAAAACTTGAAAGTTTTTTGCATTTATGTTTTGAGGCAAAAATGATTTGTTATCATTTCAGTAATGAATGAAAGTTTGCTCATGCATACATTTTAAGAATCTTGTTTTGGTAGTAAGTAGGGTGAGTGTGCCCTTGCGGTGGGTTGAGATCAAGTTCAGTAAATTAAAAATTTTAAAAGCAAATAATTAAATATTTTGAAAAAAATTACCTATGTTGAAAACATGATAATTCGATTCTAAACAAACTACTTTCTAGTTTTGCGTTAATTCCTAAACACGTTGTATAGATAGTGTGGAGAGTGTAGAAATTCTATATCCTGGTTTATAATGTGCACATTATGTTATGAACTCTGTCATGAATTTGATGGCAGAACTTTCTTCAGAAGTAAGCTCACCTTTACTATTTTTTTACTTAATTTATTTTGCTAATAAAAAAGGTCAAACATTATTGTTCAAAGGTCAAGGTCATTACAAAATAGATAAGATTTGTTTAAAAAGTATAATGAAGTATGTATTAGTACTAACCATCGTCGCTGGCGGCGCTGAGCACGCGGTCGTGCAGCAGCACGTGCTTGTCCGCGTGCGCGAGCGCTGCCCACGCCGGCCCACGCGTGGGCAGCGCCCGCTCCGTGTCCAGCAGGCACAGCGCCAGCATCGCGCAGATACCCTCCCCCACCACCTGGTGCTGTGGGACATATCACTGTTGTTCATGCTCACATTGTATAACAAGTGCCGATTGAAAGGGGTTAACAACGCACTAGGAACCATTTAAATTGTAGTTCAAACATGAAGTACTTCTTGTAGACATAATGAAGTATGCAATTATATTATTGAGCATGCTTATTTTGGTTTAAAGGCCGCAAGAACTGATGCACTTGCGCTATAAGCATGTATTCAGCCGCATAGCCACTCGTTATAACATGACGAAGTAGTACTGTAGTAAACTGTAAAGTCTGACCAGCAAAATTTAAATAAAATACCAGCCAAGTGCGAGTAGGACTCGCGCGACGAGGGTTTCTTACCACCATATTAAAAAAAACACAATTATTCTCCGGGATTCTTAGCGCGATCCCGACACACTTGGCCGGGTTTTATTATTTGTTGTTTTACTTTAACGTTTTTTCGATATGAGATAATCTTCAAATTAAAGATTGAAAAATTTGTCTCGGGCGGGACTTGAACCCGCACCTTTCCAAACCGGGGAAGTGCATTATCCAATTTCGCTACCGAGTCCATTAGCCAGAGAACGAAATTTTCAATCTATTGCGTTTTAAGGGGACGTGAGTTTCAATCTTTAATTTAATTCAAAATAGCACAACATAGCTGTAACATGTTTATAATCAATAATAGTTGAAAATGAGATAATCTTGTTACGCAGGCACTACATTCTCGCGAGAACAATAAAGGGCATCCACAATCTCGTTCTCGGCGATAATGTAAGGCTGCTTTAAGATGAGACATACCTGGAGAGGTTGCTGCATGGCTTTCTCCACGGCCTTGAGGAGCGAGGGAGTGAGCGCGGCGGCCTGCGCCGGGGTCGCGCCGCCGGGCCGCAGCGCGCGCGACACTAGCGACACGTAGGCGCAGCGGACCGTCGGCGTCGCACTCTTAGCTGACAGGTTTTTCTGTAACGATACGTGGCGGGTTTTAGGGTGATATGTTACTCTGGTGTTCTGGACGTGGATTTATTGTAATTTTATACACAGAGACGAGCACTCGCTCCGACAGGGGTCCGTCACAGCGCCTCAAGCGCCACGAAGAGCGTGCGCTCATCCGTCTCGCTTTCTTACACGCACCTTGTATATGTCGAGCACTCGCTCCGACAGAGGTCTGTCACAGCGGCGCGTCCAGCGGTGCAGCGCCTCGAGCGCCACGCAGAGCGTGCGCTCGTGCGACTCGCTATCGAGTAGCCGCGCCGTCTGGCTCGTCGTCACGTCGAACAGCTTTTCGTACTCCTCCTCCGACACGCCGAGCGAGCTGAGAGTCGCTACACCCTGTTGAAGATACGTTACACGATTAAAAACACTGGAGGTTAATGGAGAAAAGGTAGGGCAGTGCCCCGATCGTTTGGCTCGTCTTCCCCAGATAAAAAGTGTATAAACTGAAGAGAATGACATCTACCTACACTTTGTAACGAAACGCTCGAGGGAATTTGTCCTGGGTGTTTAGTATCGGTTATAGGCTAACTTTACCGAAGAAAATAATTTTGTAAATAAATAGAATGTACAAATTATTAAGGAACTCCGAAAACTTTGTTCTGTTATAGATACTTGGTTAAATATTCCACAGGTTTATTTGATAATTAATATTGTATAATAAATATAATCTCAATATCAAAACATAAGCTTAAGGCAAGAACACTCGTATTTGTACATAAGAACTAATCATCAATACTTTTAGAGCAGATGTAATAGACAAGAAGCTTACATTCAAGACAGCGATCTTGTCCTCGCTAGAGGTGAGCTTGCCGCTGGCGCCGTGGTACTCGGCGAAGGCGTGGTCGAGCAGCGCACGCGCCGCTTTGGCCTCCGACACGCGGCACGCCAGCCGCTGCAGCGCCGTCAGCGCCTCGCCCCGCACCCACTCGTCTTTTGAGTGCAGGTTCACTGTTACACGAGAAATTCGATGAGTCAAGTTTAATCTCGTCGGAAAGCCGGTATGTTTTGGAAAACAAAAGTTATGTAGGATTCCCCTGCAGGGCAAATGCCTCCTCACACGAATAAAAGTGAGAGGGAGTGGGCCATACTCCACCACGCGGGCCCAGTGCGGATTAGTAGAGGCAAGTTAGTAAACTTGCTGTCAGAAAATTTTAAGCCACCTTCTTATGTTACACCATTGGAAAACAGTATACCTATAATTACGAGCATAAGAGTGTTAATCACTGCAGATTATTTATTCTCTGTTGTTAAATTCGAGAGTTGTAAATATGTGTTTTGATTTGAAACCACTCAGACTAGAGAGCATATATTGTACGAGTTTTTTCTACGTTTATTGTCAGGTAAGTTACTTAGTAATTGGAACTAAGTAACTTACATTAAATTTACATTAAAAAAGTAAAATAACGACTAACCAATGAGACTCTTGCCGATATCAACAGCTATCCCATCAAGGTCTATCTTCAGGTTAGCGAACACCTCCCCCACGGCCTGTACGATGGTCTCGGGGCTCCGGAGCATGGCCTTGTTCAGGGCCGGCAGCAACGTCTCCTGCACGTCGGCTCGCTCCAGCAGGTGTAGCAGGGCCGCGCAACCGCTTATGTAGTTTGAGTTCGGGCGAGACTTCACGCTTATTAGCGTTTTTATAAAGCTTTCCAGCATTTTGCCCTGGAAAGTTGGATGATGTGTTAAGAAAGACTGAGATCCGAGTTTTCGAAATAAACAACATAGAAAACCCTTTATTGAATTTAACAACTTGTAAACTAAGAAATGGGGCACTGGCTCCGCCAGCAGCATTTAATACAAATAAATGCTGATAACATTGTTTTATCATCTCTTTTAATCAAGTTCCTCGTAAGATTTAGATGTTAGGCCATGCATTTTTAATGATGTACTTTATTTGCATATACACAAGGTAGAGTATAGAACTAGAACAAGGAAGAGGAGGAGCAGTTGTTTGCTTGCTCTTCTTGTATAATAACGATGCCGGTAAAGTAACTACACATTGCCGACAAAGCGCCGAGACAGCCCGTAGATACGAATTATAAAGATATGGCTGTGTCGGCGGCTTGTCGGCGAGTTCGGTGTGTAGACACCTTAAAATATTGTATGTCATCCTATTAATTACAAATAGCCTAAATTATTACTGGCGAAACGTGGATGTTCTGAGGTTTCAGAATATCTCTGACTACCCCCTCGGGAAATATAGTCGTGAGCATATGCTTATGCTGCTAAATTATTACTTATATTATATTTTATGACTTATTTAGCTTTAGGTTACCTTATGTTCCGCGAGACTGCTGGAATGTCGGCAGAGCGCAGAGAAGGTGATACAAATGTGAGGTCCAGAGTCGGCGGGCTGGGCCAGCAGCACCTCGGGCCACTTGGCCTGCTTCGCACTGCCGACGGCGCTCCATGATGCCGCCAACTGTTATACATTTTATGATTATTAATAGGCATTCAGGCAATCGTTCGAAAGAAACTGGTCTTACTTATGCGGCGCCTGCATACCAGATTTGACTATTCCATACAAATCATTGGGTGGAGGTTGGTTGGAACAGATAAATTTGGTAAGTCTAGTTTTCAAGTCTTTTTTCTTTGATTATGAAGGCACTATGACTTGAATACCTTTCTGAAGGGTTGGTCAGAGATTGCATTGCATGTCTAGGTTTGGAGGAGAAGGCCTTTGCTCAGCAGTGGGACTCAAAAACATCACTACATAGTATAAAACAAAGTCGCTTTCTCTGTCCCTATGTCCCTTTGTATGCTTAAATCTTTGAAACTACGCAACGGATTTTGATGCGGTTTTTTTTAATAGATAGAGTGATTCAAGAGGAAGGTTTATATGTATAATAACATCCATTAAATAGTGGAGAAGTACTGTTATTTTTGAGGTTTCTAATGTGATGTCGTAAATAATTACATTTATACCGCTTACATTGCAAACGCAGGCTGAACCCTACGAGTTTTATCAAAATAATGTACTAAGTATTGTACACATTGAAAAGGTCTACAGAAAAGTCCGTGATGGTATATGTCTATCTCTTATGGATAACCCACAATAACTTTTTTTTGTCATTTACTTTTTACGACAAATAATGGCTAATTTTCGAAGCGATTTTAACCAATACAGCATTAATCCTTAACCAATTAAATACCTTGAATACATTGTTCATTTAATATAGATCTATATGGCCCTTTACACCGTATAATTTAAGTGAATATTTTCGAAGATAATACAGATTTAAAAATTGCGGGACGTAGCGTTTCCAAGAAAGGAAGTAAAAATCGGAAGTAAAAATGTAGTGTAATTTAGATATTCCAAAGATAGCAGGAAATCTTCATGGTATAGGGAAAGGGGGATTGTTTTACTCCAAATTTAACGCGTGCGGGCCACGGGCAGTAATGAATAAATCAAAACTACTGAATCGATTTTAATCACATAGGCTATATATTTTATACCCGTGCGAAGCCGGAGCGGGCCGCTATGTTTTTATATACAACGTTCACAGTTTTACTGTAGTGTATTTAGTATCAGAATTGCACCCGTGCGAAGCCGGGGCGGGTCGCTAGTACTAAATAAAAATAAAAATATTAGTACACTTACAGTAGAATATGCTTTGTCATTCTTCGTCTGGTCGCCGTAGGCAGTGACGACGGTGAGCAGGTTAGCCTGGCACAACACCAGCGTGTTGTAGTCCACCCCCTCATCCTCCGTGGTCTTCAGCGCACCCTCCACCAGCACCGTCGTCCAGCGGAGGGCAAACAGGCCGCTCAGACAAGTGCTTTTACTGAGGAATGGAACATTTGAACATTTATAAATAAATAAAGAAAAATAATTATAATGTGTTTGTCATCATCATCATTGTGGCAAATCCACAGCGGGTTGCTGCACCGATTCACGGTACACGGCGCCGCTCCGGAATATGGTACGGCAGTTGAAAACCAGGTTTAAATTTTTATGTCAGGTAAGAGGCCTATAAAGAATTTTCTGACAGCAAGTTGATTAGTAGCATGATTCCATCATGTGGAGTATGGCTCTGTTCACTACTGGTAAATACGCAATGACACCGAAAGTTTAAGTTTGCTTTACATAATTAAATGAATGAATGAACATTGATTGCACAAAAAGTAGATGAATTCAAAGTATCAAAATGTCTTTCTAACTATTTATAAACATTATAATCTTATCAATCATTTTTGCAGTCTTAAAAAAAGGTTGTTTAGCTACTAAATAATTTCCAGGTTAACTTCTATCAAAGTGTAAACACTAACGAGGTAGCAGTGTTCTTCAGCTGCTCGGATATATCGAGCAGCACCGGCAGCAGGTTGCGCAGCGTCCACTCGCGGTGGTTAGCGGCGAGGTACGCCACCAGCGTCTTCACGTACGCCTGCGACGTCGAGTCTCTGTACCGGTGCAGGGTCAAGGTTAGGACCCGGCAGACAAATCTAACTGCTCCTTCTGATATACCTGCATCAAGATAACATTTTTCACCCAATAGACAACATAAAATTTTTTTAGGGCTTGTTTCACCACTTCTGCATAAGTTCTTAATAGCTAGATCTGAAAGATACTTAGACTAATTATTATAAGGATTAGCCTTGCGGTAGCATTTCCCCTCTGCCACGGTATAAGCACAATTGATCTTGTGCATTTACATTCAATTTTACACCTTATTACTAAACGAGACAGCCTATAATTGCGAAATAATAACTTCGAACTTAGAACGTTTGGGGTTCACACGAGACTACTTTTCATGATTTTTAAAATTCAAAATTAGAATCTAAAGTTATGGGAATAAAATCCAAAGTTGCGGATTTCATGTTACCTCGCCCCCACCAGAAATGGTTGTTAGTAGAATTACATGCGTAACCAGTCCACATATATATAGCCAAAGGAAAGATATAATATGTCAAACGAACTGAAAGATAAGCTATAAGGAATTTATTCAAAAGCAGTGAAACAGGCCCTTAATCACCTATTTTTATTGAATAAATTAAAACTATTTTCATTTCATTTTTATTCATTATTTGAATATTTTAATGAATTTAAATTTTTTTAGTACATCCCGGCCATTGTTACCTTGACCCAAAAGATGATTAAGAAAATTTTTGTATGGTACTACACAGTACAGACTTTTGTCTCGCAAGACTGGAGAAGACAACAGTAGGAGTTTTTTGACATTATAGTCACAGATTATTTAATAGTTACTACTGTAATAGATAATGCACTCGGCCCGAATTCGCGCACTTTTTCGAATTTTGAACTTTGCGCTTCAGGAACAAAAACTAAAATGTGCATTATGTCAATTAGCGACAGCCTGCATCTTGGCAACATATTGCAAGATGCAGACTGTCAAAGGTAATAATCGCAGCTGTCAAACATGAGTGATGGTGCTCTGATATAGTCTTCTCACACCTGCACCACACTATAAGAAAGAGCTAGTACTACATACAGTATGGACACTCCCTGTCTCCCACCATCTTTTGACCTCACCCCCTCTGGTTAAATTGTGGTTCCTCTTAAGCAAATGCGTATTCCTGTCTCGCTCGCACACAACAGTATCGCACATGCTTAACTCTTCTTTTAAATTTTTCCCATTTGTATGAAATTACAGCTATCAGCTGACAGTGTCCATGGTGTGCCTGCACACCCAGTCACACATGACTTCTTTCAGTTTTTTCCATATCTATGAAGTGTCTGAGGTGTGAATGTGCTATAGCCTACTTAACTGTAAAAATTATAACTTGAATCCTACACCTTGCCAGGCCTGTCTCACTCCACGCTCAGGTAAGCTTGACAGCCGATCCCCACCAAGGGTGTGAATCGTCGCTTGTTGACATAAGGCGCATTTTATTTTTCGTTTCGCGCAGTGTTCGAAATTTGAATAATCATGTTGAGTGTTACGGTAGTAACTATTAAGTAATCTGTGACCTTGTAGAGCCAGTGTTTAGTACTTAAAATGTAAGTACATTTAAATTTGATTTAGATTTTTAATCTTATTTATCAAAGGAACTTAAATTGGTTTCAATTATTGTGTAATGATTAAGCAAGTACCCTTGCTATGATTTTTGGCCTTTGTCCCAGCAGTGGGGATGTCCCCACTGCTAAGGGACTCTCTGATGTAATCTTTATGGTTGCATTTGATTATGATATGATTCACGAAGCCAAAACATGTACTGTAACATCAAAACAAGTTTCCCAGATATCAAGCAGTGAGAGCCACTGTATAGAACAATGGATGCATCTAGTAACTTCCCAGTGACCGGCGGTCGATGCAGCCGCCGGTGATTCCACGAATTGACACCAGAATCCGAGAGGTTAACGTACCGACATGAAAACACTACCTAATGGATCAATACAGATGGACAAAAATAACCTCAACATACAATATACAGTACGAACACAGTGGCCACCTGTGGTGTTACCTGCTGTAGCTATCTATCTTGTTAGCACATATCCTTTACCTGGCGTTGATAGAACATCCTGAATTTCTTCAACCACCTTGCGTCGCTCTTTCAGACTTGCGGATTGAATTCTAAACGGTATATCTTTTAATCTCTTGAGTACCTGGCGACAGAATTGGTATCGTTATATTGGGTTTTCCGTGGACTGCATTATTGAGCAATTTAGAGCTGAATTTACCTCTGTATCTGCCATTTTCAAGTATCATTCAGAAAAATTTCTCGTAAAAGCACACGTCTCTTGCGGCGGCGAAAGAACCACAGACAAGATAGAATTTTAGCTGTCAATTTTTGAGTTGCCATTTGTGATTTTAAATTCTACCATTTTCAAGTAAACAGCGTTTGAACCGGAAATGGATTTTTCGCTACGTGTGATGCGCGCCTAAACAACTTTTTTTTCTTTTTTGAACGAGATTCTTTTTGTCAAAATCAGCTGATTTTGTTGAATAGCGTTCAAAATATTTTCGTTGATTTTTTTGCTGTTTTATTATTTAGCAGAATGGATAGCAGGCAAAACTATTTATCGAATTTACATTCGTACATAGAGGGAATAGATAAAGAAGTTACTATGATCCTACAGAGCTTGCAGTGGGATCGTAAACATCTCTTGGAGGTTAGTTTTTAATTTGTAATAAAAGCGATCACAAAGCTGTTTACCACACCAACCAATAACGCATCACTGTTGGTTGTGACCGTGTGAAACTGCTCATTATCTCAGATATCTGCACTGTGTTAAAGTCACTATATCTAACCCCTTTTCCCGTCAGCACCGGAATGCGTTACTTTATGCGTTTTTACCCAGTTGGTTAAGACATTGCTGGCTGTATCACCTGAAAAGAAAGATTATTCTGTGCTTCAGATGACACGTTAAGCCGTTGGTACCGGCTACTATCTCTGGTGGTTGTAGTGGTTACATAAAAAGAACACATCATATGCCATAAAGCAGTTTGAAAAATCTGACACCAGGGCTTGCTGCGCAAATGATAAGAAGAAGCACAGGAGGGTCAGGGCGAGAGAGTGAATCTATGTTTAGCACACACAAAGTGATACATCATATGTTCCTGAATGCTTTTGTAACCAAGCAGTCAAAATCGACTACAACCATATCCTTCTTTTAATTACTGTGCAGCGGTTTTACGATTCTCCCTCAAACTAGTGTCACTTCGACCTTTAGCAGATCTTTTATGATCACCACTATATTACAGCTTACAACTAACACTTTCCTCTTTAAGAAATGCAGGATTTCTTTAGCAGTGAACAATTTTAACACAGAAGGTGAACAGAGTGTTTACGCAAATGAGTATAACATAAGTTAGATCATTAAGCTTTACAGTTATATGACTGACTGAAGTTTTTATTGTATTTATAAATCAATGGACTATTGCTTGTGCGTTGGCACTGCATTTCCAAGAGTGTCAAGTTGTTTCCCAGTACACAAGGAGAAATTGATATCATTAGCTTTACATCAAACTGACCATCTTTTACTATGGGAGAAAACTGATCGGAGCACGAAAAAATATCTGTTGTTGCATACATTTGAGTCAATTAGGATTTAGGCATTGCAGTCTGATATGGTACAGCAGATTTTTTTTTGCTCCGATCGGTTTGGCCCATAGTAAAAGTAGTTCAGTTTGATGGGTAGATTCTTAGTTTAAAAGGATGCTAATGATATCAATTTCACCCTGTTTATTCCAATCTCAAGGCTTGTTTTTGATCAAAAACACAGCTGAGAAGAGATTGAGGAGCCTCATGGCAAGCAAAAACGCGAACCGCGTGAATACCACGCGAAAGACAACCGCGCGCGCGGCAAAACTTGCATCGTGACTCCCTGACTAATGTTATTAAACTTTTTGGTTTCCATTCTAGGGTGCTACAAAGGTCACATGTAAATATGACCAGAATCACAGAGTGCCACCAGATAAAAGGGAAATCCATGAGAAGGAGTGTTCGTTGAAGAGTCAAGGATACTCCAAGTCTGAGAAACTGTTGCCAGATCCATTGGATCCTAACACCAGCACACTAGTCAAACTTTGTATGTTTCTACTTCACATCACTATGCTATCTCAAGATGTGAACTAAGACTTAAAAAACGTCTCTGAATCTCAGCCTCAACATTTCAAGATTTTTACATAATATTAAATGTTTTCCCTTTACCTTTAATATTTATATTATTTATAAATCAAATAAAAAATTAAATTCAAATTATTAAAAAAAAGTACTTACATTTTATCCTTCTTCTGGTACATTTGGGTTAAAATAAGGAACTTTAAACTAACCTAGGATGTGGTTTAATATTATATTATATTAGGTAATAGTATAATTGTCCAAAATCTGCAATGTTTCAGGTAAGGCGGATATTGACCAAATAATAAACAATGCATCTAACAGTGACCCGACATTTAGAAAAGGTAAACCAAATCTTATTAAATTTATTTTCAAATGTATGGAATTGTTAATATATTGAAATTCTCTCATTTTTACAGTTTTTAAAACAATATGTCTAATGAGTTATGATGATTGCTGAACTTTGATATCCTTTTTTGTATCCTTTATCAAAAATGACTACATACTTAGCTTATGTTTAATTATATGCCTTTGGCTGTTGCTCAATTGACGATTTTAAATATTTATTAGTGAAACTATAGATTGACATGCCACTTACTAATAACAAAACAATTAAGATAAAGTGAACATATTTAACGTAATAATTTAATTTAATATACAAGATGTTACGAAAATACTAATAAACATTTGAGGGGGTGGTTTAGACCATCAAACTGAACAACTTTCACTATGGGACCAACACCGAAATCGCGAAAAAAAATCTGATGTTCCATACTAAACTACAAATCTACTCGAGTTAAATGTATGGGATAGCAGATATTTTTTCGCGATTTCGATGTTGGTCTCAGTTTGTTGGTCTGAACAACCCTCTTGAAAGTTTTAAATGTTTATTTTTACTTTTGTAACACCCAGTAGAACTATTACATTTCAAATTGACATAATAGTATGATATGATCATAGCACCATCCAACCATGAACCATGCACCATGAAAAGTTGACAAGCAGAAGTTACAGGCACATACATTGTAATAAATCCAAAATATTTAAATTATACAACAACACAAACATGTACATCCATGTCAGAACTGAGATTCGAACCCACTACCCTTGTTGGGCAGTTGGGCGTGGTAACCATTATTACACCAACCGTTAGGTTTGTCAGTTGACCTAAGCTTCAAACGCTGTTGTTAATTTGCTTACCCTAACAACGTTTAAACCATCCTGAACAATCGAAGGGCCCGGCAGCCAGGGTCCGGAGCCGCAGACCCTTGAGCGGCTGCAGGCCACGTATACGTCCGACGAGCGCCGCGCCATACACGACGCCGTGGTGACCGCAGTGCCCTCCTGCCATGACCTCACCGACTTGGCCCTTCAATGGTTAGTATAATGTTCACTATCTTTTAAAATTAAAATGGACTTCGGTTTCACTTCATTATCGCCTAATGGGGACGCCAAGCGCTGACGGGACCGAGAGCGAGACTCATCTAGAAAATAAATAAATTATAAAGATATAAAAAATAGAGTTAGAGGCTTTAGTTGTATTTCATTTCGAGCGCCACATTTGCTTCTAAAAGACACGTCAAACTATTGATGTAATTCGTAAGAGGCTTGAAATTACTTTCATAGCAAGTACTCTTTTGCCTCCACCTGTCAGCACTGAACCCGTGGGAGTATGACCCCCAGATAGTGTTCTGTGGTATGGCCCATTCCCCATTTAACTTTGTTAAAGAAGGCCATTGCTTTTAATACAATCCAAACATTGACCTAAACTAAGGCACAAAGGATAATAATTCTAGTAATCAAGTCAGAATAATTAACTAGCTGGTAAACAAATACTGCTTGTAAAGTGTTCATCAAATAATAGCAAACTTATTATCATTATCTAGTTGTTGGAATATATAATTATGCATTGTTCAATCATGCATTAAGTATGTTTATTATTCTTATAAAATTTTGAGTTATAATATTCTATACCACCGAAATATCTCGCAAGATAATCACAATTTTGACTAGACTATTTAACAACTTTTTAATTAAATGGAAAAGAAATTAAGTTAATGCCGTCGCCGTTTGTACCCTTTCATTGATTTGTAAATTGTATTTGTCTGTTTCTGGTGTGAAAATAAATAATATATAGGTATATGTTATTTATGTCATGTTAATGCAGGCCAAATTATTCAAGGCTCCTTCTCTTCTGTCGAATCGACGGCATGTCATTGATTTTGTCTTGCCGTTGTGATGAAGAGATATGTCAAACAGCATAGATGCTTGCTGATTGTGCGCCGTCGGGCGTACGTCGGGGGTTCAGTGCGTCACATTTCATGCACATAACAAAACGTTTTAAAGGCGTTTTATCGGCTGAGATGATGATGATGATACAACACTTGCAGTTTGATAGCAGTTGAGGCAATCCATCTGTATAAACCCGAAGTTCATTCCATTATGCATTATTCAGCTAATCTAAGCTAAATTACAATCCAGCACAAACGATGAAGAGCAAAAGACCAGCACTTCCAAGTCTCGCGTGGAGATCCTGGCGGAACTGCGGGACATGAAGCGACGCCGCACAAAGTACCGCGGCTCCACCAAGTCGCGCAATTACTCGGATGTGCTGCGTGATGTCATCACCACACAGGTCAGTCCGTGTGGCAGGCTGTATGATTCTGAGATGAGAACGCTTGGCCAGCCCGAGGTGGCTCGCTCTTGTAGAGATGATGAGTGAGAACAGGGATAGATATACATTTGATTTGTAGGACGAAGTAGAATCATTTATTCTTGATGATGATTGATGCAATTTTGGTTGCTTTTTGGCGCGGTAACCTACATCCTAAGTGCAGGAATGCAATAATCATAGTAGCAGAAACCTAAATCATGGTTTTAAATGGAGAACAAGCTATCCGATTTCCACAATTATGACCGGTGACCGGCGTAATTCAATAACCTGAAGCAGGCAGATCGTTCAAGGGCATTTAAAAAAAACAGATGATCAATTGAGCAAGCAATGTACCTACTTCGTAACCTGTTTATCTTTATTGTAGGCACATAATAAATGTCATTTCTTTCAGATGGAGTTGTACACAGGTACGCCTGCGCTACCGGTAAATTTAAATCAACCTTCCACTTCCGAAAACGGTTCACACAATGATACAGTGATCATTAAACAAGAAGATGACAGTTATAACATAAATACAAGAAAACCCGAAGAAACGAGAAATGGCCGAAGAGATGAGATGGATAATAATGAAAGAGAAAGATATTCCAGAGATCGAAAGAGATACGACGATTATAGAAACAATTATAATCACAAAGAGCGAGATAAATATAACAGAGCCGATAAATCGGGTAGATACAACAATGATTATAAAAACTATAGTGATAGATCTAGTCACAGTGGTGTTAGAGACGAATACCCCAGTAAAAGAATTAAACAAGAAAAAGACAGGAGCAAGTCCAAAGAGAGATACGAAAGAGATAAGAGAGATCAGCATTCAAGATCTAGTGATAAATACGAAGCTAGAAGCGATAGGTATGATAGACCTGATAAATACTCTGCCGGTCCCAGAAGTAGTAAAAGGCGTTATGATAGTGAAAAATACAATGAAAGACCTAAAGAACATACTCCCAAAAGAACAGATGGAGCAAATCATAGAAGATACTACGATACGAGTTTTAAAAACGAAAAACTTTCATACGACGACGGAAGAAAGCGCAAACGGCATTCTTGACTCATAAAATAAAATCTTAACTCTAAATAGTGTTTCATTTTATCTTCACCATGTAAAATGTTATAGCGGGGCAGCAAACCCATTTGCGTAGAGATGTTGTCTGCCCGAGCGCGAGCGCAGCGGAGCGTCGGCAAATTAGTGAAATATGAAATAACGTGAATCATACACGTTCCTACCTACCTACTCGTAGAATAAGGCGCGCTTTACTCGACATTTGGAATCAAACAGCGCGTCGAGCAAGCATCCGTGAAGATTTAAATCAGGGTGCTTTTCTAATGCGTATATTTTATACCTGGTTTAATAGAAGTTTCTAATAATATGGTGTTTCTTGTTCAGATGTATAGTAATCACACGCATTACGGCTCATTATCCTATACTATATTAGCATAAATGCAACGATTATTATGCACATGTGCACGCGAGTTAAATTGATTAACTATGTTTAACTCTCGGTTTCAATTGAACGATAGTTACTGATTGTTCATCGCTTCCAATTAGATGAAATAGATAAGGGTTATTGATTGCGATGCACGACTGCTTATTAAATTGGTTTTATAAAAACAAACTTTTAAAGCGTTTAATTTTTCCTGTTTGACCGTTCGTTGTAGTATCTTTTAAAGATAGTTTCAAGTTTAACGATGCACGTTAACTAAAAACATATTTCCTTCTTATTACTTGGCTACATTTCACAACCAATTTATCTTATTCTATTACAATGAGAGCAATAACCTTCAGTCAGATAAGATAGTTTATTACCAGTAGTTGTGTGGTGGAAGTGCCATCACGGAACTAGTGAAAAGCTTTAAGAACATTTTACCTAATAGTAATTTTTTAAAAGAGCCTCAATGTAAAAATGAGTTCTTTAGCCATTGAATAAAATTTTCAATTGGACAAACGAGTGTGTGGAGAGGATATTTTCATTGATATACTTCCACATGAAGGCGGCAGTTACCTTGATGGAGCTGGTAATCCATCAACCCTATCACCTACTCGAAGTAAATTTTAAATATTAGTCTATTTATTCCATACGAAAAGGGGAATATGCGGAACTCTATTATACAGAGTCATTATGGGCCTTTTCCCATCTAAGTATATATTTAAACTTAGTCTAGAGAATGGTAGAATCAATTTATCGATCTCTATTCTATTACGGACTTCGTATAGAGTTCAGTGGTCTCTATAAATTCGCTTAAATATGACATATATTAACGATTAATGAGTAACGATTATTCATGTGGTTGATGTGGTTTTTTCTTCATTCCAGCTAGCATATTCCTTAAAGAAACTTAAATGAACATGCTATGAATTTGAAGAGAAAAAATATCTTCTAAAGTAGCTCATGCACAGTTAACGTTAAAAACCAGTTCGATAAACATTCTTACCCGCTCATTTCTCGTCATAATGTCCCAATAACTCTCCGCTATGAGCTTCTTCCACTAACTAATCCAAAAGATGCATAAAAAAACCAGTAATTAAGTTAAAACTTGGACGCTCGCAATAATGAGCAAGTGATTCAGCGCAGAATGAATAAAAAAACGTGTTAGACAATTTTCTAAGTAAAATGGATACGTGTGCGGAATGGGTGCGCGTGCGCAAGCAATGGGAGTGTGACGATGTCGACCTGTAAAGGCGGTCTTGCCTGCGTGATGTCCTATGCTTATTATGAGGGTGTAAATGAGCTAATATGATTTGAATTAGGTAAACAAGTATGCTACAGCCTGTATGATTCCACTCTATATTAATATAATTGCCACTACCGGACAAAGGTCTTCTCTCATAATGTGTGGGACATATCTACTCCACTCGGTCCCGGAACAGAAGGAAGTTTCAGAGAATGTTCCCCATACAAACGAAGTCTGGCTATATTTTCAAAACTAACCAATTAAAGGCAATGAAAATTTGTAGACACAATCTAGAAACCAATATCAGCCGTTGCACGTTCACAGATTTTCGTTACAATGTATATATAGTTTTAAAGTTACAGTGCCTCAAAGATTACCATACAAATCTTAAATTAATCCTAGCATTGGAACTGTATATTTTAACGAAAATTTGACAACATACAAGCATAGAAATTAGTTTCTATATTGTTTCTGAATAATTTCATTGAATTTAATTCTTAGTATGGAAAATATAAACAGACCTCGTTTGTATAGCTAGCATGCTACCGAAAAGGAAAAGCGCTATGCGCGTTCGTTTTGGTATGCGTAAAGGAACAAAGACAGCGAGACACGTCCCGATTTTTGTCGTTTTCTCTGGGGTGACATGTTCGTCCCACTGTCCTTAACAAATACACCCCCATTTAAAGGACCTATCCATTGAATTCAGTATTTAGAAATTATAGTTGTGTAATTGTGTATTAAGTTTGACAACCCTGCGGAGTCAAGACAACATCATATAAAATTGTTATAGTATAAGTTTAAATCTTTCAGTCCAATGCTTGGGACGGAGCGGAGGCGTAAAGACAAGTGCTGAGATAGTAAAGTGATTTCTAGCATATATAAATAAGTACGTAAGTACGACTTAATAGATAACATTAATACGATTGCACACCTACACAAATCAGATATCAATAAATAGCAATCAATGCAAATTATACAATGATAATTAAGTTGTCATTTCACTAGAATTGGCACGTCCTGCTGTCTGTCCGTCTGTCTGTTACACACAGTGCGATTTCTAAAAGATTGCGTTTTAATAAGTAGAATAATAGCTAGTAATGATTAATGACATCAAAATTGCTTTTGTTTCCTTTAACATTATAATCAAAAGTACCTAAATAAAATAGAATTCCTATACCGTTAATTTACCCTTAATAGCAATTTTTATCCCGAGACAGAAAGTTGAGATATTAGATATTAGGTCTCCAACTTTACCTAAGTTTTATCAATATGGACCCATAATTGATAAAAAAGCTTTGTTGGAGGAATCGTTTTCTATATACAATTTTACGCATTTATACCTAATATTATTGATAGAGTTTAGAATAATTAAACAATTTTCTTTTTAATTTGCCGTGGCTAAAGTCCAAAAAATGAGATCAGGGGTGGGATTTTTTAAAGTCACACGTTCAAAATCATAATCGAATGATGCATAATCTCCATAGTAATTTTGACATTTTCTACTGCTGATTTGATCGTGTGTCTTTCAAAAATCGTACTCCAGTTTTTTATTTGCAATGAAACATGAATCATTCGTAGCAATTTCATGGAATGTGATTAACCGTCAATGGTTTTTTCTACTTCTAATGATTTTTTGTGACCGTACACTTAAAATGAGTAACGACAAGAATTATAGAGTTGTTAAAATTTGCTCTACGTTTAGCATTCGAAATACATATAGATTTAACCTAAGATATAACTCAGATATAACACGTTTTTGCGAATCACTATCATTGTCCAATTCCGTGCGGGTTGAGAACGTGATCTATGCTTATCTTTATTAAATATAAATGTTTTATTTTATTTTGTAATAACTTTAATAATTAGTGGAAGATGCGTGTAGTTAATATTAGTTATTAATGTTTGAAGTCCTAGTTAGTTATTCTAATTTAAACGCTTTTAAAACAGCGTTTAGATTTTTTGAAATTAGATTTTAAGCACAAGATTATCTTCGGGTTCAAATACATGAATAAGTATTTTTTTATTTTTGCTACTAAGCTTACTACTTAGTAATAAAATAATCTATTATACAGTGTGTAATCTTAAATGCGTTACATACTTAAAAGGGTGTATCAGACCATCAAGCTAAAAAACTTTTACTACGGGAAATACTTCGAAATGGCGAAAAAAAATCTGCTGTATGTGTAATCATTGTCTATGCTGTTCCATAGACAATGTGGTTCCAGCCTAGAATGGATCACCCTAATTCTTCCCGTGGGTGTCATACGAGGCGACTAAGGGATTAAAGGTTTCTTTAGCAGTGTTTATATGGGCGAAAGGCTAGCGACCTCTGACCACTTGACACGTTATTTCACCCTGAAACTTAAATTGCTAAAAGTGAGCATTGCTACAACTACATGTTGAAAACAGAATGATGGTAGTTAGCAATAATTCTGACCACCCCGAAATGGATTACGTCCGTGAGTTATGTATGTAAGTATGTAAAATATTTGTTAAGTACGTGTCCTTACGAGGACAGAGTTTGGTGGCGCGCCTTGGGAGAAGCCTATGTTCAGCAGTGGACGATGATGGGCTGATGATGATGATGATGATGATGACGTGTCCATAACCCTAGGTTAATTTCGTAGCGCTGCGAAATAAAACTACAGAATGGGAAGGAGTCCGAAATTTGCAACGGTTTTGCCTGTGGCACGGCGCGGGCGGAGGGAGAGGGCAAGCGGAGGGCTGCGCGGGCGCAAGAGAAGCAACCGACATCGGAGCACGCGCGCGACCGCGGCCCTCGCGGGGTCACACCACCTAGTCTGGGAGGCTACTGTAGAAACTATTCTTATTATATGTTATTGATTAATCGAAGAATTATTTAGATTATCGTGGTATCGTGCTAGTGAAACGTGGATGTTCTGAGTTTTCAGAATATCTCTGACTACCCCCTCGGGGAATACAGTCGTGAGCATATGCTGTGCTATATGCTATCGTGGTATGGGCGTGTGATACCTACGGAGAGATGAGTGTCATGTTACGAGATGTGGTAGGTGAGGAAGGCCGAAGAAAAGATGGATGGATTGTGTGAAGGATGATATGTGTAAGAAAGGAGTGAGTGCTAAACGACGGCTAAGAGAGATGAATGGAAGAGGATGACATATTGCGCCGACCCCTAATAATGGGAAATGGGCAATCGAAGAATCATGTAGTGAACGTTTATTGCCGTATCTTCTCTGCAGCCCTACACTTTACGAAGCGGTGGTAGAATAAGTAAAATATAACTTATTAAGTACTTCGAAGATTGATACATTGGCAAACACTTTGTTTGTAGGCGCATGAGTGGAATAGAATCCTAATATGATTTTCTAGTTTTTCAAGTTAAATCGATGTCGCAGTCGCATCAAAATTATTGCAGTTTTAAATGGAACCATAAGCTAAGCTATACACGGTCCTTCTTAAAATGCTGACACTTTCTCTGTAGGAACAACATCGAAAAAACTATACTATAAAATATTACTATGGAAGCAAACCTGTAACAACAACAAAAAAATCTGCTGTTCCATACGTATGAGTTGAGTAGGCATTGCAGTTTAGTATGGAACAGCTAATTTTTTTCACACTGACAGGTGTGCTCTAATAGTAAAAGTTGTTCAGTTTGATGGGTAGATCATGTGGTTTAAAGGTTAATGATACTTTTCCTTACACCCTGTATAACAGCTCTAGTGTATTCCGTGTTTCATATTGACCACATAACCTACAAGTAGTTATTTTGAAATTATAATAAACGATTTATCAATAACAATGGGTTAGATTTATCAACATGAAGCAAAAAAACATCTGTCTCCTGGACTATAGAAGGGAACAACAAAGCCCACCGCGGGGCTCCGCGTCGAGCCGCGCCGGGCTCCGGCGGCTCCGCACCAGTCCACTCGCGGGTCTCGCCACTAGCACTCGTCTGCCGGCCACTATCCCGCGACCTTCTGTACTACGCTACTTGCCCCGTGCAAACGGACCTCTTTAACTAACTTTTGTAAAGTTTTTGGAGTGTACAAATATTAATAATTTGTGTTTCATGTGACAATGTGATTTTAGTGTTTGAAGGATGATTTAAAAAAGTGTGTTTAAGGATTTTTTATTTGTTTTGGTAAGTCAATTATTTTTTGGTTTTTTTACTAGTGTAATTGAAATAGGTAACTAACGGTCAGTTGCACGTACGTTCATTAAAGTTAATCCTCCATTAAATCTCTTGCTAGCTTTTACTACTTCAGGAAGACAAAAAGTGACAGCAATTTAATGGAGGATTAACTTTAATGAACGTACGTGCAACTGGCAGTAAGTATGTTTAGTTTAGCAAAAATATATATAGTACAATTCGAAATATATTAATTTAATATAGAGGAATTGTTTAAATACAATACCGACGTAGGTATTTCGAATTGAATTTAATATATAGGATCCTTCTTAATATGCTAACACTTTTTAAGGGGATGATCAGACCATCAAACTGAACAACTTTCTCTATGTCAAATAGGGACCAATGTCAAAACCGCGAAAAAAAAATCTGCTGTTCCATACTAAACTGAAATCTTATTCGACTCAATTGTATGGGACAGCAGATTTTTTTTTCGCGATTTTGACATTGTTCCCATAGAGAAAGTTTTTTAAGAGGATGATCAGACCATCAACCTTTTAAAGAAAGTTCGTTTAAACCATTTATTGATCTAAATAAGTATACTTAACTAAACATACTATTAGTTTTCAATTTTAATTCACAAATTGTTGAAGAAGTTGTAAGTAAGTTTACTACACTTCAGTGATCACACTTTGTGTAGGGACTTCATTATTTACCTTCCCTTTCAGTTAAGACAATGAAAATATTCAAACTCTGTGGCTCTACAATCGAACTTACGAGTTACCAAAAAGTTAATTATTGTGTTGATTTCAGTAAAGATTAACTTAAAATTAAAGTAGGTACTTGAGTTAAATTAAATCGACGTTAAAATGATAGCTACCAAATAATTAAATTACCAAAAATAACTTAAGGTTACAGAACCGTTTTAACTTGACAAGAAAAGAAAAATTATGCTCATGTAGTCAATTAAGAACAAAATAAGATAATTGTTGCACGCATCACATCGTATTGTTTACCTACGTAGCAATTACTTACGTAGCAATTACTTACATATTTAATAATGGTATATTGTACCTACCGTTAACATGAATGTCATATTCAACATTGTAACAAAATTAGACTACAAATTAGATCAATCATAACATCTGACTAAGAGTCAAAGTCAATATACTATATTCAGTATAGGAGCTTGCAGCACACTTATCAAACGTCAAATCTTTTTTAAAGCTACCACCGCGTCGGAACGTGTTGTCGCTGTAGAGAAGATGCGGCCAGAAACTCTACAACATAACACGACTTAATAACTATTACAATATAAAATTTTAAGCTAAAGTTATGTATGCAATAATACATAGTCTATTTAATAAATAATTGATACTATACAGTAAAGTAAATAAACTATAAGCCAGTAACCTCAGACCTAAGCATTTTGATTAATTAAATAATCATCCAGTTAACTCCAGTAAACTGAAGCTCTCCCATTATTACGTTCACTCGCGCTTCAGCGTTGACATTATTGTTTTCATTATTTGAATTACTCTGAAAATTTTAAAACTTAAGAGGATAGGCGGGCTCTCGAAGAAATTTGGAGAATTGGTCACTTTTGTTTATCCTATCTTACGACTGTACACGTATTTGTTCGATCCGCCCCTCCCACACACCCCGCCGACTAAAGTGCGAAAGAGACAACTGTAGCTCAGACTGATTTAATATACATAAAATGGTCGAAATCATCATTTCGTTTTCCCCTGATTCCTCCTCCAAAACTAAACCGATTTTAATAATTATTTCAAGAATAATATGAGAAAGACTTTAGCTATGTCTGTATGTTTTGCTTTTTTTGTTTATATTAGTCAAATTTGATTGCTGTATGTCTGAAATAGTGCGGTAAAATTGGTAATTTTCGTAGTTTTTACAGTAATTAATTTATGCAAAACATAGGGACACAGCAAAGGTAACATAGATTGTATGGCAAAAAAATGTTTGCTCTAGTGTCATTATCCAGGTAGGAAACAGGGGAATACGTTTGTATGGACAACACGGTACTAGTCTATCCTCTTAAGTGGTAAATGGACCGGTCATATCTGCCGAAGAACTGGCGTAGTGGAATGCCCTCCGCTGGACCGGCGACCGTTGGTGACAGCATGTTGGTGACCGTTGGTGAAGCCCAAGGAGCTGTGACCAACCTATGTTCAGCAGTGGGCGATGAGTCGATGACATACCTAGATTCATGGCTATGTTAATGGTAGAGGTAAACCAATTAATTAATAAATACCTAAAATTCCTAATCCGCTACTAGAAATCATCGCTTCTCCTGTCCAAATTCTTTATTCGGGGTCAGCGCAATATTTAATTTCCTTTTATTTCGATCATTTGAGAGAGCAGCTGTAGGCATTTTTTAACTTTTGAACACATTTTAGGAATACAATCCCTTTTAGCTTTATTAACTATTATACCTATGTCGGGAACTATACGGTAAATGACCCATCCTATTTCCAATAAAAGCAGAAATAAAACTTGGCAGGTTCATGTTATTTCTAAAAAGGCAGTCATTAATAAAACAGTTCTCGCTTCGCAGTCAGCGCCATAATTGAATAGATTGAAGATAAGGCGAAGATGTATTCAAATGAGCGCGAGGGAAAGTGCGCGGGCGCAGCGGACTGCGGCCGGCTCACGGCACACAACACACGATCAAATCATATACCCGGTGAATCTCTGTATGCTGTTTTCTCTCATACAAAAACTTATAATATTCCAAGAAAGTTATGAAGTGGATATGAATAAGATGTATCAACATTGATGTGATAATAATAACAGACAATCTCTAAAACAACTGTTTTAGAGATAGGTGTTAGTTCCACTCCGAATTGCTTCATTCATCTTCTTTTGTGTCGATGCCAGTCAGCCATCGCGGTGAAGAGATTTGCCATTCAAATTCAAAGTCAATAAAAATTTATTCAATATATGAGCTTGAAGCACACTTACTTTTTTAAAGCTACCACCACCGTGTCGGAATGTGTTGTCACTGTACTAAGTCGCTGTAGAGAAGAAGCGGCCAGAAACTCTACAACATAACACGACTAATAACTATTACAATATCGGTTATGTATACAATAATACATAGTCTATTTAGTAAAATAATTGATACTATACAGTTAAGTAAATAAACTATAAGTTTGTGACCTCAGACGCAAGTAATTTGATCATTTAAATAATCGTCCATTTCATTCTGTTTAGTTATAAAAATATTCAAGACACTAGTAAGATCTTTAAATTTGCTAAATATCTCATAAGTCATAACATAACATGTTTTACGACTGTGGAATAATTAGTATATCTTTTCATCCCCCCAATAAATTTGTTGCCTAATAATTTAAGTGTACAATGACACGCAAAATTTACACTGTGATTATTTTGTAAGTTTAGGTAAATGTAAGAACAACAGTATTTCCAATATGGTTAGAAATAAAAATGTATAGATATATTGAATAGGTATGTTAATATTATCTGATGCTAGCATAAAAAAACGTAATTAAAACAAACCTGATGAAGTAGTGACTTATGTTTATGTGCGACAACGGCATCAATAATACATCAAGTCTCTTTTAATATTAAACTAAAAACATGGATCGCATAGGTTTAACATTAATTAATGCAATTTATGAACGCTCTAATGACAACAGAATCCATAGGATAGAGTAAATACATGGTCGTTAAAAGAAGCTGTTAGGTATAATGACCGATGTGGTCAATAGAACTGGTCTCTAAGCCCTGCGATAAAAATATAGAAAGAAATAAAAAGAGTAGTAGTGACGTTAATTTACGTAATCCAGCTTTATTTATAGGCGAGTAAAGTTTGTGATGAAGAATTGCATAATACGGTTCGATGAGAGAGAGAATCGTATACGATTTTAGTGTTAAATACATTATTTACATATTTGAAAAAACGTCTGTAAGTATTGAAGCTACGTTATGTTATGATATTACAATGTTGCATGTTCGTAATTGATGAAATTTAAGTATTAACTATCATCGAGTATACCTAACCCCGTCAGAGGCCGTAAGGCTGTCTGAAAAACTCTGAAACCTGGGTTCGTTTCACGTTTCAGTATTTGCTAGGCTGTCTCTTACACCCTGTATATTTTTAAATGGTTCCGATATTTTGATCCAATAACTCGTAATAAACCCTAACGTATTGCACACCAAAAATACTCTGAATTGCTATTTGGAAAATGATGATACTGAAATATACAGGGTCCAACTTAATATGCTGACACTTTTTTAAGGGGATCATCAGACCATCAAACTGAACAACTTTCTCTATGGTACCAACATCGATATCGCGAAAAAAAAAATCAACTGCTCCATACTAAGCTGCAAACCTACTTTAGCCAAATGTATGGGACAGCTGATTTTTGTTTGTTTGATGGTCTGATCATCCCCTTAAAAAAGTGTCAGTATATTAAAAAAGAACCCTGTATTCACCCTACGGACGTGCTCAACAAAGATAGTGTCTCTCCTGCAAGTAGGTGGTTCTCGTAATAAACCAACTAAACTATAGTTAATGAGAGGATAAACAAAAAGATCTCGGCATTAATCCCATCCCACGGATGACAAAAAATATATTTATCGGTGAATTACGCAAATGCGCGCCTCGCGAGGCGAGAAAGCATCCCGTCGAAACGCCCGCGCCGCGCCCGCGCATCGCACGCGATTCACAGATTTCATTAGGCTCCGTTTTTATTGCTACTGTCTGCTTCCTAGTGTCACAGCGTAATGATATATGATCTGATCTTTTGTGAAAGTGTTTCTTTTTCATATCTTCTGTATGATATACTTCCTTGTAAATTAAAGTAGTTGAACGATCGTGTATTCTATTTCTAATCAGTGTTTTATAAGTTAAAGAATTTGCGAAAAATTGGCATCCTCCATTTTGGCCACAAACGACGATAACTATGATTAGAAATGCAAGAGTAAAACTTTGTTAGGATTAAGAGAAAAAAATAAGGTGAAATAGATATCATTAGCATCCTTTTAAACTAAGAGTCTACCCATCAAACTGAACAACTTTTACTATGGGAGCAAACCGACAGGAGCAAAAAAAAAATCTGCTGTAGCATTTGAGTCGAGAAGGCATTGCAGTTTAGTTATGGAACAGCAGATTTTTTTTTGCTCCCATCCATCGGTTTGCCCCCATGGTAAAAGTAGTTCAGTTTGTTGGGTAGACTCTTAGTTTAAAAGGATGCCAATGATATCAATTTCACCCTGTAGAAACGAGGATATAAATTTTTCGGGACTTAGGTATAATTATAACACACTGTGCATAGGTATGTTTCAAACTCGACCAAACAATGTAGAAATTAGGTACCTACTTTGGTAGTTACGTAATCGTTCAAGTTGAATACTTATGGATAGCAACATTGGATGGGAACATTTCGCTTCATTAGCAAACAGCCCTCGACAAAGCGACAAAATTACCTTCATTAATCGTTCGTTTTGACAAGCGCAGAGTATGTATATAAAGATAAAGCTACAACACAACTAGATATTTTTTATTTTCGCGGGTACCGTGTGCTAGGCTTGTTCTCGGAGTGCCTAAGCCCATTGTGGCAGAATGGTTCCACAATGCAGTTACCGAGATGGATGTAGACCTCAGAAGAAAATGAAAATGATCGTTTACTGACATTATTGTTGGAGAATAGCCCTTTGTTCAGTAGTGGGTCACAAAACCACTAATTCAACTACCATACCACTACAACATGTCTCTTTCTAACACGTCTGCAAAGGGTCATCTGGGTTAGACATATAGGTAGTGTTTCTGAAGCAGAGTGTAGTGATCGAGAGCGAATCATCGAGAGAACAGAACGAATAAGTCTATTCAAACAGACGTAGTATGACTATAGTACAGACTGCACACTATACATACTTTAAAATATCCTGCGATGTGGATTGCTTTTGTAAATAAGCAGGCGCTGTAGTCGAAATCCTTGTTTGTTTTTCTGTGTAGAGTTGTTATTTTGATTGAAGATGTACTCTACGAATGTAAAATTCATGGATATGTCCAAATCGCGTTTAGTTGAATCACACAAATTTTCTGGTTTCAAATGTTCGCGTAAGGCCTATCCCTTAATTTTACTTTACTTATCTAAGCTTTACTCTACTCTACCTACCTATACCAAACATTAATAATTCACAATCCGAATTTCTTCACCATTTTTTAAAACAAAACTTCCAAAAAAATATCAAAAACATAACAAGCATCTGTATATTTGAATGATTGAAATGTCTCATGTTAACCAATATAGTAGGTATCAGACAAGTAGATATTCAATAGCACTTATTCTCTGCTTTGAGGTGTCTTTTTGTTTACACTTCAGGACTTTCTTATTGGAATATAATATATCATTGTAGTTTAACGTTATTTTATTTGATACTTTGCTAGAGCGTCTGGCGCGAGTCTCGCATAGCTGAGCCACGGTCCACACATTCCGTTTTGAAATTACTTACTTCTCCATGGGAAACGTGAATGTTATTCTTACCCACCATTGTTAGAATAAAACAATCACTTTCTTTAATCTCGGTATTGTATTAACATTAAATTAAACCATATAATTGTTTACTTTAATACAACCACCATTTTTAAACTAACTAGGTAATTAGTTATGTTAATTAAAATTTTATCGTATTTAAATTTTTTTTAATCAAAACTGCAAATATTTCAGCCAAATTTCACAGCCTACTGCTATCTCAATATAGATGCCGCCGCCTAGAAAAAATGTTCTATCTTTATGGGTACCTACATAATATACACTTAGCTCACTTAAAGTAGGTATTAGATACTTTTGTAGTCTTAAATAAAGTATAATTTCCAAGGATTTCTCCTCAGCTATTCCGAGAAGCATGGCCAATACATAAATAGTGCAATTATAGGTAGCAGCTGAAACTCAGCGCCGTGAAATGAAGACAATTGCGACATTATTTGAGCAAGTGTAAAACTTTAGAAATCACGCGTTTATATCTTTTATACGTAGAATTATATTTACTAAGTTTACATCGCCATTATGTCGCGTAATGCCTTGTTTAGTAGTGTCTGTGTCTTGTTCGAATAACTTATTGTTATTATATTCTTACTTCTTATTTTAGTCGTCAGACATTATATTATTATTTATTTCACAAACTTTTACAGTACATTTTTTAGAGATAATTTTAGTCGATGTATTTTATTTAGGTGGTATACTTGTATTCGGTATTCTGGGAAATTAATTTGATTAAACAATTTTAGGATATTTAAATAAAGTCAAAATCGATAGAGGGAATCCCCAATACAGCGACATCGTAGCGCCCCATCTTTTGTATAAGAAACACTATTCAAATCATAATAATTCTAAATTATAATAGCTAATACAAAATCACTCCCTAACCCTAAAGCATTAGAGAATAAACAGCCAGTATTACATCCTGCCCCATTCCTTTACAATTTTAATTAACTATAACTATAACGTCCATTCCACACATGTCCCTTCATAAAAACCCTTACGCTAACGGAACATGTAAGAAAATCGCTTGATAAGTGAGACTTTGTGTGTGGAGCTCTAGGTTTTATATCACACAATCGCGCCCTTTCCAACGGATGCACCGAAAAAAACCGTTGATTATCAAAACTGGCAGGCGAGACTTTTTTAAAGTTTTTTTTAGAGAATTCTTTAGTTCGAGATTCAAACGGTTAGGTGCGTGTCAGATTACGCATTAAGGGTTCCGTTCTGTTTCGTCACTTGTCAAATAGATTTCCATGATTCGATTAATGTTTAGATAATTTTTTGTACAGCTATTTATAAAATAATGTACATAGAAATTATCGTTATACTTACAAATGATGTAAGTTAGCAATTGTGATTATTTTGTCCTGTCACTTTAATAACTACACACTACAGTTTATGTTTGACAGTTAATACAGTGCATTGTCTTGTAATTACTAAGTTATTGCAAGTCAATGCACTATTTGCATTCTTTAGACATATTCTCTGTTTGAAGAGAAGGAAGTGAAATTTATAGTAAAAGCATTTTAGAACGTCTTTTTAATCAATCAATCAGTTAGACATTAGTGTAGATATCTACATACCTGCACTAAAACACAGATAGTTACATACATACCTTATACAAACTCCCGAAGGAGACACCCTTCCTCATAAATAAGGGTTAAACCTCATCTGGCAGCACGGAATCGCATTTTTTGACGCTCCATCCTTTTCTGATGCTCAAGAACGTCATTTGCTAGAGCGAGAAAGATATTAAGATATGCTTTGAGCATATTTCTATCAATAATTTAGTTTTAATTTCGTTTAGCTTTCGTATCAAATGACCAAATTATCTCAGACAAATGAAATACCTACAAAGCTACGTGTGAGTAGAAACAAAAACAATAAGTTCATTTGCTACTTTGGAAAAACATTACATAAAATAGTAAATTAATTTTCATTGAGGATTCCTAAAATAAACCATTCAGACCAATTTAATCAAAATTATACCTTGATTCATGGAATTAAGGTGTATGTAACGGTAATTTTATCAAGGAAGGGATCGATCGGAGAGAACAGTTGGCTCTATTAAGATTAGATTACGATCGAATATAAGTAGCCGTTCTTTAAATGAGCTGTCTATTATCTAGATCTCTCATAAAATATCTCATCTATCGGAGAAAAGAATTAAACAATAATAACAGTAACTTTAGTTAATTTGTAGCACGCAACAGGAGTTATTAGTTAATTCACGACGTTGAGGTAGTAGAGGAGACACCAAGACTGAATTGTTTGTAACATTCGTACAGGCCAAATGGCATATGCTTACTTAGTCTGTGCCAGGCGCTCGCTGCAGCGTGACGCTCCCAGGGCCCTATTTAATAAACGTGACAAGTGATAATTGACGATGACAATTCAGAATACATTGCTGGTTACTAATGACGCTAAACTTGCAGTAGGTAACTTTCTCCTAGCAGTTTCAGCAATGTACTCTGAATTGTCATTGTCAATTGTCACTTGTCACGTTTATTAAATGGGGCCCAGTGCGCGCCCTGCTGATCGTGGTGCACTGGAGACCGATTGCGCTAATTTAAAACATCGACGTTCTATTATTATCCAATTTCAGTTCGAATCACATTGCAACTCAATTACTATTCAACTGTGCTGAATTCCGCTTCGCGCTTAACTCTATGTTACTGACAGCCTTTAACGTATGAGTGATCTGTCAAAACGGCTTTAACGGCTGTCATGAGCTGTACCGTGATTAACGCAATACCAAATGTGTCAAAAGTTGTAGTCCACTCACAGTTCAATCACAAACAAATGACAAAAATTCTAAAAAAAAGTTGATTTGGAGTCAGGGACACATAAAAACCATATCGTAATCTATTTCTTGTAAATATCTTCAATGTACAAACACACTGTTACAGTTTTATAATAGTTTAGATTTAATCCATCCATATCAATACTTAAAAGTCTGTTGAAATGTGTCGGATTGTTTGTACAATAGTGTTGAAGAACAAAGAGTAGCAGCGGCGCGGCGGTAGTATGGTGCGGGCGCACACAATGCCCAATGTTTGTCATGTATTGTTTGGGACGATAATACTAAAAGTGCAGAAAGCTCACTTTCTATGAACGTGTGATAAAAGTGGGTGTGTAAACAGATTCTACGAAATCCTTTAGATTAGGCATACATATGCCTCTCGTTGCTTATGCCTCTTCTTTACTTCATTACAAATAAGGACGAAAAGATTTTCCAATTCCTATATAGGTTTCTGGCCAATTCTGATGAAAAATTAACAATTAATTTATCAGAAAGATATACTATCCGACATATCTGGCACGTTACTAAAGCTGTTCTAAGAATAAGTGAGAGGAAGTGTTTCAAATCTCTATAATTTAAAATAGCCTTAAAATTCGTTGTTATTTTGAATGGAGAATAGGTACCTATATCCATCGCGAGCATAAAATATTCATGTACCTAATGTAATCTTTTGCGGGAAGGGAATCGAGAATCCTCGACCTTTGGGTATATGAAAATTCCCGCTCATGACGACTATTATGTGCGTGTGTTGGACGTTTAGGTGTAAATGAAGCGAACCTTCCGTAATCTTTGTATACTGCACGGGTAAAAGGCGCAGGCGCGACAATTGGCGGTAATTCCGATTGAAATCCCACAATACCTCTCAATAGTGACTCCATTCTCCATTGTTGTGTGTATTGCGGGCACTCTGCCCTGCGCACGCGCCTCGTTTGTTTTCCTAAGATCCGATTACGTTTGCGTGTTTAGAACAATTTTGAGTGTTGTTTGGTTTATTTGTGCATGGAACTTGATACCTATATGTATTTGCTTTCACTTTAGATTAACGAGTAAATTTAGGTTTAAACTGTCAACAATTGTATGTATTATTTGGTGGGCAGGTTGTATTGCTTAACGTAATACAACTTTGTCTACTAGGTATTTAGAAGCAGGTCTCGATACAATCTTGTTATCTACCTTTTGTATCTATTGTTTCTTTAGTGTAATCTATAATTCTGTGTTTTTCGTGAAAAGGGGTACAAGGTGAGATAAATCCAAAATAAAGAACTGTGAACACAAATCACAAAATATATACCTACAAAATAATTTATGTACATTATTATACTTACAATTCCCATTCGTTGAACTCAGCAGTTGAAAATGTCAAAATTACTATGGAGATATGCATCTTTCTACTGCTGATTTAACTTTCAAAAATCGCACTCCTGAAGTATGATTTTTGAAAGACAAAACAGCATATCATATCTCCATTGTAATATTGACATTTTCAACTGCTGAGTTCAAAGTACGAGTTTCAAAATTCGCACTCCAAGTGGTGTTTCAATAAAACCAATCCCTTTCTGTTTGCTGCAACCATAAAAATTACATAAAAATTAAACTTCTATGTCCATCATCGACAATATACAGCGTGTCATAAAACGAGATACGTCATCCATTGATCAACTTGTGACAAAAGGTAGTTTACTGCGTACGGACCGACAGACAAGCGCGTATGGAGTAGGTACTATCTGACAATGACATCAAATTGACGTTTACGGCGCGATGTAAATAAACTGTAACAATCGTATTGTCATGGCACATTTGTTATTATGTGGTACAATGTACGAGAGGTGTGCCCTTTCTGCTTCTTGAGTATACCGCAAGCCACAAAACTTTCTCAATTCAGATGTGTCTTTGACGTAGTCAAATTTAGGTACCTATAACATAATAATTGCGGTCTACACTGAAGATCTAGATTGCTAATGTAGGGCCATTTGTCAATGTGAAATCACATTCTCATAGAAAATATACTTAGAAAGATGTGTGAACGGAACACTTCCGACGCGGTGGTAGAGTCATAAAATGTACGTCAGAAAGCTACCTATGTAATATTATTTTGAATAAAACGCTACTAAATTGGCAAATGGTAGGGCCATCACTTTCTCATAGAAAATAGACTGAGGCCGAGATTCAGAGACGATTTGTAAGTCATAGTTCGGACTTCCGTATGTCAAAATCCATACATTTTCGCCACGCTTAGTTCGAGCTAAGACCAAAAAAATCGTCTCTGCATCTCAGCCTTAGAAATATGTGTGTTGTAGAGTTTCTGACCGCATCTTCTCTACAACGGAACACCTTCCGACGCGGTGCTGGTAGAGTCAAAAAATTTTCGTCGGAAAGTTACCTATGTGATATTAGTGTGAATAAATCGCTACTACAACCATTAACCTCTCGGCTGACGGAACGCGGATCCGCGCGACGGACGAAAACAATTGATTTCTATTGTGTCTATTTCCGGGCATACGACAGGTTAAGTGGTCACAATTATCTCGCGCCTTAGTTTTTGTTGTTGAATTTTGAGTAACTACAAATGTGTTGTAATTGTAACCGATTTCTTCTTATGTTGGAGATGTCAATCCAAAAATGAACAAAGTACCTAATTAGTACTATTATACAGGGTGTAAGGAAAAGTATAATTATTCTTAAAACCACATACTCTACCCATCAAACTGAACAACTTTTACTATGGAAGCAATACGATCAGAACAAAAAAAATCTGCTGTCCCATACTAAACTGCAATACCTACTCGATGCAAATGTATTTTTTTGTTCTGACAGGTATGCTCCCATAGTAAAAGTTGTTCAGTTTGATGGGTAGAGTATGTGGTTTAAAGGTTAATGATACTTTTTGTTACACCATGTATAGGGTCCAACTTAATATTCCGACAGTTTTTTAAGAGGATGATCTGACCGTCAAACTGAATAACTTTCTATATGGGACTAAAGTCGAAATCGCGAAAAAAAAATAGCTGTCCCATACATTTGCGTCGAGTAGGATTGCAGTTTAGTATGAAACAGCAGATTTTTTTTGCGATTTCGATATTTATTCGAAGTGTATAGAAATTTATAACACCACCATATTTATCCACCAGCGCATTAACGCTAATCTATTCACCTTGCACCACCACCCAACGGTTCGTTACCCGTAATTATTGACGATGCAACTCGAGGGGTGAACTACCCCGCCGCGCCGCACTGCTCCTAGGGGTTGAAGGACCCGGACAATGGGGTTGTAAACCGTTTTTGATCTCAATAATGTGATGTTATGCGGAAGGTTCATCAATTTTGCACGTTCTGCTTTTATTATTATATACTTTGTACATATGTTGACGGTGACGTTGATGTCTTTTGTATGCAAAAGTCGTAGTAGAAAACTTTATAGATTATTTATGTATTTTTTGGATAGTTAAGCCACGGTTTATACAGAAGAGACGTGTGACGGTGGCGGATAATCTAAGTAACACAATATAAACCTTATGTTACTGTCATTGTCGTAAAGGAGTATCTCGCTCGCGCTTCCAGTTGAGACGTCGTCACTAACGACGCTATGCTACGTACTATAAGGATTAATATTGTATTACTTAGATTATCCGCCACCTCCACACGTCTCTTCTGTATAAACCGGGCCTTAATCGTATAATTTGGTCTTGTATTTTGGACAAAAGTTATCAAGAACTTGATGAGATTAATGAAATGGACGTACCTACTTTTTATTTTGATTTTTTAGAATTCCGAGCTTGATTCAATAGTCGCTAACGATATTTCTGATGAAGATTTTGTTTGTATTTTTTAACAAACCGGTTTGTTTCATACAAAGCAGAGCTACTGGTCTTGACAATGACTAAAAGAGTAATTTATCTAAATCCGAGCACAAAGCAATAGGGGGGACTGAACTCGAGGGTCCCAACTGTTATGCAACGTTTTGTGCACTCGAAAACACTTAATTTATTCCCGTTCATTCTCATTTGAAGATCAAAGGATGGGCTCGAAACCCAATACTTTGATGTTGGTAATTTATTTGCAACAAATCTTTTAATAATGAATTGGAGCGACGTTTAGAAAGGTGTTGTTTGGTTTGGTTAGGTTGGCGTGAGGCTATTGATATTGTAATGTGGCGCTTCACTAGGTCACATTGTTACTTCGTATTATGTTACTACACTCGCGTGCAACCAAATCGACTCAACCCTTTAACGCGCATACGGGATACCGTTTCTTAAATAAGGCATAGCTGATATTTAAAAAACATACATCGTTTTAAAGCTTGGAATCTAAGCTTTAAAAAAAACCATTAATCATGAAAATCGGTACAGTATTTTTTTTTTATTGAAATTTGACAATAGGTATAGGAGAAATGATAAATTAAGAAATTAATTGAGGTTAGCCAATCCTTTGAATAAAACCAAAAATTTGAACGAAAACAAGGAAAATTTATTAAATTTATACGGAGTGTTTCCTCCCCTAGCCCTTATAAGAGTTTCTACGCGATTCCTCATTGATCTGATAAATTTTGTTATGTCTTCTTGAAGAAACGCTTCCCACTCCTCTAACAACGCCTCTTTTAGCTCCTGGATGTTCGAGGGAGCTGGATCTCTGGCCCGGACTTTGCGTTTGAGCTGGTCCCATACATGCTCAATCGGATACATGTCGGGACTGAGCGCTGGCCAGTCCATGGCCCGTAAACCGACTTCGTCGAGGAACTGCCTAGTGACACGTGCAGTGTGACACCGGGCATTATCGTGCATTAACACGAAGTTATCCCCGACAAAGCCTGCATACGGGACCACATGATCAAGTAAAATGTCGGTGATATACCGATCAGCGGTCAGACCGCCTCCTCGGCCTCCCCCAGGCACGAAAACGAGGGCTGTTCTACCCTCTAGGGATATGCCAGCCCACATCATACAGGAACCGCCTCCGTATGCGACTGTTTCACGGAAACAGCACTGTGCAAAGCGCTCTCCCGGACGCCTATAGGCCCGGCCTCTCCTGTCACTGCCATGTAGACATACTCTGCACTCGTCAGTGAACAGGATAGGCAGCCATTGGTCGACGCTCCACAAACGGTGCTCCCGTGCAAATTGCAAACGCGCTTACGGGTGACCTGCAGTCAATTTTGGGCTTGTGGCAGGCCGTTTTGGGGTCAGGTTCGCTTGCTTTAAACGTCGTCTGACTGTCCACTCACAGACAGCCACCCTTCGGACTCGCCTCAGCTCCTGCTGGACATCAACACTGGTAAGGTGGCGATTCCGCAGTGCAGTAGAGACAATAAAACGATCGTCCCTCTCAGACGTGCGCCTTAGCAGGTCAGATCTTGGTCTACGAGTGAAGGCACCGGTCTCCTGGAACCTTCTGTATACTCTGGACACAGCAGACTGGCTCAAGTGCAGCTGACGAGCGACAGTTTGCTGACTAAGGCCTTGTTGCAATAAAGCCACAATTTGGGCGGCTTCAGTTAGCGTACTATCCATAGTTTTGGATAAACCGTAAACTTCACAAGTGGAGATGTTATCAGCTCAACTTCAGATAAGCGACTGATAAAAATTTCAGTCACAGGTGGTTTTATAAGCGATAGCGTCGCGCAACTCGTGGGTTTCACGCGTAGCATGTTTTCCTGTATTTAATTTAAACCTCAATATAAAAAAAAATACTGTATCGATTTTCATGATTAATGCTTTTTTTTAAAGCTTAGATTCCAAGCTTTGAAATGATGTATGTTTTTCAAATGTCAGCTATGCCTTATTTAAGAAATGTTACCCCGCATGCGCGTTAAAGGGTTGAGTCGATTTGGTTGCACGCGAGTGTAGATTTGGCTTTTAGAAGCTTGATACTTGCTCCTTGGAACGATTTTTGGGCTTCAAAGTCGACTGCACCAAAACGAAAAATTTATCATACGGACTACCTAGTTCCCTAAATCGTCTAGTCTCAAAATGTCTAGTGTCCTAAAAGTCTCAGCATATTAGAAAGGACCCTATATATGGTAAGTAACCATTGACTTACCACTACTGCACTGGACAGAGGGTCCACGCTCAAAAGTTTCCGAATAAAAAGAGAACGAAAACGTAAAAAGAGAACGAATTACGCAACAGTCTTCGTTTGATCGGCCGACCACGCGCACGCGTGCCCCGATGGGGGATTGGATCGGAAGAGAAGTTCAGCGTATTCAATTTTTTTAGTTGGTTTATATTACTATACGTACTTAGGTTTGTGTATTTTAGACTCGGACACTTTGAGAATTTTGTACTAGATCCGGCGTCCATAGTATTCTTCGTCAATGTAAGTATGTATGTATGTATGTATGTATGTATGTATGTATGTATGTATGTATGTATGTATGTATGTATGTATGTATGTATGTATGTATGTATGTATGTATGTATGTATGTATGTATGTATGTATGTATGTATGTATGTATGTATGTATGTATGTATGTATGTATGTATGTATGTATGTATGTATGTATGTATGTATGTATGTATGTATGTATGTATGTATGTATGTATGTATGTATGTATGTATGTATGTATGTATGTATGTATGTATGTATGTATGTATGTATGTATGTATGTATGTATGTATGTATGTATGTATGTATGTATGTATGTATGTATGTATGTATGTATGTATGTATGTATGTATGTATGTATGTATGTATGTATGTATGTATGTATGTATGTATGTATGTATGTATGTATGTATGTATGTATGTATGTATGTATGTATGTATGTATGTATGTATGTATGTATGTATGTATGTATGTATGTATGTATGTATGTATGTATGTATGTATGTATGTATGTATGTATGTATGTATGTATGTATGTATGTATGTATGTATGTATGTATGTATGTATGTATGTATGTATGTATGTATGTATGTATGTATGTATGTATGTATGTATGTATGTATGTATGTATGTATGTATGTATGTATGTATGTATGTATGTATGTATGTATGTATGTATGTATGTATGTATGTATGTATGTATGTATGTATGTATGTATGTATGTATGTATGTATGTATGTATGTATGTATGTATGTATGTATGTATGTATGTATGTATGTATGTATGTATGTATGTATGTATGTATGTATGTATGTATGTATGTATGTATGTATGTATGTATGTATGTATGTATGTATGTATGTATGTATGTATGTATGTATGTATGTATGTATGTATGTATGTATGTATGTATGTATGTATGTATGTATGTATGTATGTATGTATGTATGTATGTATGTATGTATGTATGTATGTATGTATGTATGTATGTATGTATGTATGTATGTATGTATGTATGTATGTATGTATGTATGTATGTATGTATGTATGTATGTATGTATGTATGTATGTATGTATGTATGTATGTATGTATGTATGTATGTATGTATGTATGTATGTATGTATGTATGTATGTATGTATGTATGTATGTATGTATGTATGTATGTATGTATGTATGTATGTATGTATGTATGTATGTATGTATGTATGTATGTATGTATGTATGTATGTATGTATGTATGTATGTATGTATGTATGTATGTATGTATGTATGTATGTATGTATGTATGTATGTATGTATGTATGTATGTATGTATGTATGTATGTATGTATGTATGTATGTATGTATGTATGTATGTATGTATGTATGTATGTATGTATGTATGTATGTATGTATGTATGTATGTATGTATGTATGTGTATGTATGTATGTATGATAGTATGTATGTATGTACTGTATGTCTGTATGACTATGTACGCCTACAGCTAAACGGCTCTATGGTCTTTGCACGCATCGCACCGGCAGTCATGGATTAGACTAATAGGTGTCATGTGCTAAGACCCTAGTATATTATTCTTAAGATGGCGTCTATGAATTAAAAAGAGAGGGGAATAAACAACCTTCTTTTGCTTCAAAAAATTACCAACCACCTATGGTACAGCTAGTACCTACGCTCTCCCAATATCTTAACTTAACGAAACAGATTTATAAATAGATTTACAAATGATCGTTCGTTAATAATCACTTTATGAGACAATCATATAAGCTTTATTTGCCTTTGCCAATTATAGATATCTGTACGTACACTTTGATGCCACAGGCAAAGGAAGCTTTGCTGCTCATTAGTTCACGAATATAATTTTCTATCGGTTAGACATTAAAAACCTATAATTTTACAAATAAAATAAAAGATTAATAAATTAAGTCTCAGGCGGGACCTAAACCTGTAATCTTAAAATCGGGGAATTGCTTTTCAAGGCCTTTGTATAGCACAACATGGCTGTAAATGTTTAATAATCAATAATATTCTAAATTACAATTTTACTTATTAAATTTTATAATAATGTTATGAATAAACATATAGTCGGATTAAAGGGTAGTGTACACTCATTTACGCGCTCGTTGGAGCGTAGTGGTAGTGGAGCTTCGGTATTGGAAACGATCACCGAAGTTAAGGTAGACCTACAAGGGCGTTTCGCCGTCACTGGTGTGGTCTCCCCATAATCCACAGTAATAAGCAGTCGATGCTTCCTGAGTAATCCTGTATTTGTCAGTTAAAAAAAAGCTCTACTTAATTTAGTAGTAACCTTGTAAAACCTCATTACGAACATTTCTGTTCACTTGATGACTATTTACGACTACGATTATGTGATTTGACCTAGAATGGGAGCCTTGAAAGTCACCGAGAGTGGGTAAGCGTAGTGAAGCGGCGGCCGGATACGCTGTGCTATGCTAATCACTCAGATCTCTACTGGAGGCTGTAATAGCCTGATAATTATCAGAGAGTTTGTTTCCATGTTAGATGTCGTTAGTATGCATGCATGCATATGCTCACGACTATATTCCCCGAGGGGGTAGTCAGAGACATTCTGAAACCTCAGAACATCCACGTTTCACCAGTAGTACCGAAACTGTGTCCAGTGTGACGGGGGGTGAGCCCGTTGCCACTTGTAATGGACAGTGGGTACAATACATGCCTCGAAATTGAAGCATGCAGGTTTCCTCACGATGTTTTCCTTCGCCGAAAAGCCAATGGTGTTACAAATCGTACATAAATTCCGAAAAACTCATTGGTACGAATCGGCTTGGACGGGGATCGAACCACCGCCTCAGGCAAGGTTACTCGCCACTGGACCACCACTTGTTGTTAGAAGTTAAGGTAATACACAATAGGTATTCGGATTAGGGCTGCTCTTCAGGAAGCACATCCCAGCTGGAAGAATGTTATCCTTTTTTTGATGAAGCACCACACTTTTCTTACATACAACTTTTTAAATAACGTAGAATAAGAGAAAGCTGTCATCCAGAATATTCTCGCAGATTTTCCTACAATAAAGGGAGAAAAGAAAACTATCATTAACCTTTAAACAACAACTCTACCCATCATACTGAACAACTTTTACTATGGCAGCAAATCTGTCAGAACAAAAAAAACGGCTGTCTCATATTTTTTAATTTTTTAATTGAGTAGGCATTGCAGTTTAGTATGGCACAGCAGATTTTTTTTTCGCTGACAGGTTTGCTCCTATAGCAAAAGTTGTTCAGTTTGATGGGTAGAGTATGTGGTTTAAAGGTTAATGATACTTTTCCTTACACCCTGTATAGTGAATTTAAACTTTATCAGGCTTATTAGTAAGAGGAGGCCTGTGACCTAAAGTGGGTCGTGTACCTACGGGCTGATGATTATTGTAAAATGCGAAGAACTTTTTCCTTTCGGTTTTATTTTATATAGGGTCCTTCTTAATATGCTGACACTTTTTTAAGGGGATGATCAGACCTTCAAACTGTACAACTTTCACTATAGATCCTACCTCATTAATCGCGAAAAAAATCATCTGTTTCAACAAAACTGTCCCTTACACAATTTATTCACAGGGTCCGTCTTAATATGCTGCTGACACTTTTTAAGGGGATAATTAGACCGTCAAACTGAACAACTTTCTCTATGGCACCAACATCGAAAGTGAAATAGAGTTGTTCAGTTTGATGGTCTGATCATTCCCTTAAAAAAGTGTCAGCATACTAAAAAAGAGCCTATATATAAAAAATATATATAATTAATCTCAGTCTTAATAATCATCAATCACGATTTATTATCTCTAATCTTGAATAGTTTAATTAAGCCCTTGTAAGAAACATAATTAATGACACATAACTGTCGTGATTTCGGTCAAAAACAATAAAAGAAAAAAATACAGTTCTAATTCCAACATCCGTGTCCTACGCGCCTGTGTGCTGCGAATAATAACTCTTGATGAATGCGCGTGCGCCGATCGCCCGCGCTCGCGGTATTCGAAGCTCATTAGCGACCATCAAGGCGGATCGTGCGCGGATAAATCGTTTGTACAAACAGTTTTTGTCGGAGTTACGTTCCGGTTACGTTTAGATATCTGTGGATTAAGATAAGATTAACAATATTTATTGTTGTCGTAACTAGTTTTTATGAAGTAATTTAATAACAGAATACGCTGCGGTATGCCGTTACCTTATAATAAGATATGTATCGATTTCTGACAAGGATCTTACAAGGTATTTTTTTGCTAGCTGGCTCTCATCGACACTTTTATGTACTAAGTAGGTACATAAAGCTTATAAACAATTAAGTTTTTTGCAGTAGCTTGTGATGCTCAATTATGAGATTTGGTTATGGAGTACGATTTTTGAAAGTCACGCGTTGAAAATAGCAGTAGGTAGAAAGATGCATAATCTACATAGTAATTTTGTCATTTTCTACTGATGATTTGAACGTGTGATGTTCAAAAATCGCACTCCTGAGCTTTAACGATACAAATTTTCATGTATGAATTTTTAATTAGTTTGGTGGGAAGGTTAAAAAGGTAAACATCGTTATGGAAACGTAGGTAGGTAAAGTCGCCATCAGATATATCGTAGCATACAAGGCGTTCGTATATTTCGGAGCAGTGATAATTTTCAATAAATTCTTTACAGTAAATGTCACCAATTATATCTAAACATGTATTTTGTCATAAATATCGGAACAACTTATTTTCAATTGTTTCTTTACTATATTATTTAAAATTGAAATGTAAAACACGGAGTAAGGTCTTTTTTACCCGAATGCGCCAGAAGGAGGGTTATGTTTTTCGAGCGTATTATGTATATATGTATGTTTGTATGTCTTTTTCATTGGCACGGCCTACAGCCTAAACGGCTTGATGGATTTTCTAGGCGATCAAATATTTTTGATTGGTTATGTGCAAAGAAATTATTGAAAATTAGACCTGCTTAGAAATATTTGACCACCTTAATTCGCTATGATATATCTGATGGCGACCGTACATGTTTCAATTTCGAGGCGTATATTTTATTTTTACAGCAGTATGGGTCATTATTTAGTTTATGTGCTACGGTATATAAGATTTTGAGGACTGTTGGTAATAAGTGATATGTGGTCCCCAGTCCATGTGTGATTGTGTGCACAGGGAATAAATTTAAGAATAAAGTTATGACTTTGACTATTTATATGAGGACTGGTTACGCGTGTAATTCTACTAACAAACATTTCTGCCACTTTTTGCGGGGGGCGAGGTAACATGAAATCCGCAACTTTGGATTTTATTCCCCAAAACTTTAGATTCTAATTTTGAATATTAAAAATCATGAAAAGTAGTCTCTTGTGAACCCCAAACGTTCTAAGTTCGAAGTTATTATTTCGCAATTATAGGCTGTCTCGTTTAGTGATAAGGTGTAAAATTGAATGTAAATGCACAAGATCAATTGTGCTTATACCGTGGCAGAGGGGAAATGCTACCGCAAGGCTAGTCCTTATAATAATTAGTCAAAGAGTTATGAGTACATATTTTTGCTAATCTTTGAATTGTGAAATAAAAGTAACTCCGCATTCGACACGAGGACACGGGAATAAATACAATAAACTTATACTTATTCTCTGGGCTATAAATTGCGGTATAGCATTACACTATGGTATAGCCAAAACAAAGCTAAGCGTGAAACTATTATGTTAATTACCCTTTGTTCTCAAAACTACTCAAGCTTGATAGAACGAATTTAACCCACTCTATTCAATATCGACTCGGTATATTTGTAACGCTTACGGTGTATGGAGACCACAGTCTATGGCGTCCGTGGGAGAGGACTCACAATGGGCTCATTTTACGGTCGGCCGCTGCCCTACGACCTGCGCCCTCGCCCTCCGGCCCCCTGCGCCCGCGCACCTGTCGTACTTGGAGTCGGTCACGCTACACGGAGCACACTTGACCGATAGGTGTAGGAAAGTGTAGGACAAGTGAATGGTCGGTAATTTAGTGTAATTGCATTAAATGTGGCATTTCGTGTCAAAAGGGTTCGAATGTTTTGTGATTAGGGAAGTATATTTAATTTATAAGCCATGGTTTCCAGACATAACTTACAACGTGATTAGGATAAGGGATTTTTATAATTTTTTACAAAGCTGGTTATACAGGGTAAATATATCACTGCGGATAACTTCAGCATGTATTCTTATCATCAAATTGAACACCTTTCACTATGGAGCCAACTTAGAAATCGCGAAAAAATTCAGCTGTCCCATACATTTGAGTCGAATAGGTACTGCAGTTTTGTATGGAACAGCTGATTTTTTTTCGTCATTTCGAAGTTGGCTCCATAGTGAATGTTGTTCAGTTTGATGAATAGAATACGTGCTGAAGTTATCCGCAGTGATATATTTACCCTGAATAATCACTTAACACTCGATCCCGGCCTGCAGGCTGCAACTCTTCATTTGCTTAAATTTATTTGTGTTACACCTACCTACACACTTAAAAAGCTTGTTGTAGCAATGTTTAAGACCACCCCGTTGTATGTACACAGAAATTGTATACCGATAATTGCTTTTAAAATGACTATCTAAATAAAACGTTCAAGTAATATTTACGTTATTCCAAGCTAAAGGACCCGATGATGGGCCTCTATCACCCTCGGCTACATTACCAACTATCTACTCAAACAGTTACGAGTAATGATGGGCTATACCACGGGCAAATAAAACTCTTCCCCGAGCGTCCCAGGCAGCGCGCAGCGGCGGCTTTGACTACAATGTGGTTAATAGTCGCCATAAGCGTCTGAAACATGGCAGCGCTGCGCGGGCGCACCCGCGACGTGTGAGATGGTACCCCGATAACTTCAAACACTGCCGCTGCTGGAGTAGGTATCGCTTGTATTTTATATTCTTTGCCATCTTGCGGTTGGCATTTGCGTAGCTTTGTTTATGGAGTCCTGGGCTGCAGTCGCGATGAATATTCGGTGATTGAACCGTGACTGGACTACGTAGGAACCATAACTTTTGACACATTTGGTATTGCACTAATTGTGGTACTGCTCTTGACAGCCGTTAGAGCCGTTTTGACAGATCGCTCAGACGTTAAAGGCTGTCAGTTACATAGAGTTTAGCGCGATGCGAAATTCAGCACAGCTGAATAGTAATTGGATTGCAATGTGATTAGAACTGAAATTGGATAAGAATAGAACTTCGATGTTTCTGAAGAACTTTGATGTGCAATCGGGCTCTTGCAGTGCAAACAATGAATGGTTCTGCCACTTTGGCTAGCTATAAGATTAGCTTTAATGACATGATAGCGTTATGGCGTGAAGGTTTCACGTTTTCCTGCAAGCCTCACGGTGGCACGGGGTTTCAGGAGAGCATGGCATGCTTCTTCTTCTTATCGTGTGGGCAGCAAGCCCTGGTGTTAGAGTTTTTCAGACCGCCTTACGGCCTCTGACGTGGTTTTTATGTAACGAATTAGTAGTCGTTACATAAAAACCACGTTAAGCCGTTGGTCCCATCTCGGTGGTACCAACGGCTTGACGTGCCATCCGAAGCACGGAATCATCTTTCTTTTCAGGCAATCAGGTGATTCAGCCTGCAACGTCCTAGCCAACTTGGGAAAAACGCACAGTAACATATCACTAGGTGTCCGTCGGAATCGAACCCACGACCTCCGTGTCAAGAGCCTCATGCTCTTAACTATTAGACCACGGAGGTAGCATGCTCGCTTTTGTATTCGCGTGTGGAAGGTTATTAACTGGATTACTAACTATGCACGAGAATGAAAGTACGAATTTTCTAACATAAAATATTGTACCGAATGCATTTAAGAAATTTAACGACAGAATTAAACAATTTTGTATTACCGGTTATGAATGAAAAAAGTGCAGTGATTCTTGTTTGAATCTAAACTATTATAAAACTGTAACAAAACAGAAGTGTGCCTGTACATTGAAGACATTTACAAGAAAATGATTACGATATGGTGTTAGGTGTCCCTGACTCCCAATCAACCATTTTTAGATTTTTTGTCCATCTGTTTGTTTGTTAATTTGTTTGTTTTTTCGAGTATCACACAAAAACCGCAGAACCGATTTCGAAGAAACTTTTTTGTTTGAAAGCTTATGATTTGACTTAAAATCTGGTAAGTATATAATTTGTGTGGACGAAGTCGCGGGTAAACTCTAGTTCTATATAGGGTTTTAATGGGATAATCAGACCGTCAAACTGAACAACTTTCTCTATGGCACCAACATCGAAATCGCGAGTAAAAAAAATATGTTCAACACCATACAAAACTGCAAAACTACTCGAGCCAAATGTATGGGACAGCTTAATTTTTTTTCGAAATTTCGATGTTGGTCATCCCCTTAAAAAGTGTCAGGTATAGTTCTAATTGTATTATTCGTAATATTGTATAAAAATTTGACCTACACCATTTACGACGTGAGAAACCTCTGCTCGAATTGTCAACAACAATTTTCACATTCGTCACGACGACGAAGCGCTGGTAAACTGATTTTCAAAATATCTCTATAAAAGATATTACAAATTTCACAGCTTTTCAACATAATCCGCAAATACTTTCAAAACCTTTATAAAATATAGTACGCACGTTTTTAATATTGACCATTGATTGACTAGAATAACAAGATTGAGGTTACACCGCGGGATGCGGAAAGAAATCGTCAATTTCTATCAACTTTCATGCGCTTGTAGAGGTGACAGGATGCGCAACTTTGTACACAACAATATTTTCTTACGCTATCTATCAACCTAGATAACACACAGTCAATTGTTGTTACGAATTCGGTGCTATTACAAAATCGTTTTTGATGGGATCACGATCAAGTTGTGTTATGCCGATCAGGGTGTAACAAAAGACAGTCTCGTGGTTACACCGACCGGTACAGTCAGCAACCAAAAGATGTATTGTACTTTTGTTACAATTGGTAATACTAAAGTGCATATATCTTTTCGTTGCTGACTGTACCACATGTCTGAAGCTTTTGATACTATGAAAAAATTCTCATTGCATGATCAGCCTGTATAGGGCCCTTCGTAATATGCTGACACTTTCTTAAGGAGATGATCAGGCCATCAAACTTAACAACTTTCTCTACGGAACCAACATCGAAATCGCGAAAAAATAATCAGCTCTTCCATACAAAATTGCTACCTACCTACTCAACCTACTCAACCCAAATGTATGGGTCAGCAGATTTTTTTTTGCGAGTTTAATGATGAGTCTGATCATCCTCTGAAAAAAGTATCAGCATATTAAGAAGGATCCTATATCCGTCCCACTTCGAGGCATAAGCCTCCTCACGGAGGATGTATGGGCGTTATTCCACCACGCATGCCCTGCGATGCCCATGCAATGCGAATTGGTACAATTTCATCTTCAGCATTTGCAAGATACCTCGCGATAGTTTCCTCCACCGTTTGAGAGCAGTCCGTATTACGTACAGCATATGCTCACGACTATATTCCCCGAGGGGGTAGTCCGAGATATTCTGAATCCGCAGAACATCCACGTTTCACCAGTACTCTACCGTAGTACCGAAACTCTGTCCAGTGTGACGGGGGGTGAGCCCGTGGTGACATAATGGACAGTGGGTATAACACACGCCTAGAAATTGAAGCATGCAGGTTTCCTCACGATATTTTCCTTCACCGAAAAGCCAGTGGTGTTACAAATCGTACATAAATTCCGAAAAAGTCATTGCTACGAGTCGGCCTGGATGGGGATCGAACCATCGCCTCCTCCATGGCAGGTAAGGTTACTCGCCCCTGGAACACCACGGCTCTTATTACGTACATAAGTTAGATAAACTCATTGGTACATGGCATGTCATCCGCACGGATTCGAACCCGGACCTTCATTATTGGGTGTCCATACCTCTCTGCAACCGACCACTGACGCTCTCGTGTTCTCATCTCAACAGTATCAAATCTGTTTCAAATGATTACAGCCTTACAACACCAAGCGGCCTATTGTCTGCATTTTGATAGTAGTATTTAAGTTATTAAGCATTTCAAAATGTTTTTAATATCTTTACTCGAACGTACTATTAGTTGTATATTATCCTTTTATGTGTGTAAATTGCATACAATTAATGTAATGAGTAAATTTTTTCACAGCTACTGTTATATTATACCTATAGTACTTGCAAGAATTTCTTCACATAGCTACGATATTCATTATAAAATAACTGGCGTAATAACAATCAACAAATTGAAATTTTCGTCGTTTTATTATTCTTTGTTCTATAACACTAACAACTTTATTGTATTTTACAGTTTCCCGTCGCGAAATCAGTCATTTTAACATTCCCATGTGATTTGTTATTAGATAAATAATATTTGAGTAAGTTATTTAAAAATTATTTAATTGCTGTTCCACAAGGTGCCGTTCATAGGTTTCTTTGGAGTTTCTTTAATGAACTGTCGTCAAGGAAAACCAAGAGATGAATATAGCAAATTATCGACACGACCGTTATCAGACACATATACTTACTGATTCATATTACGCGGAAACCGCATCGCGGATCCCGCAGAACATCAAATAACTTGGGATCTCGTTAGGGATCCTAATTTTTTGTTACGGGATTGCTTGATCATGAGCGTTAAGAGAAGTTTATTTCGAATGCGTAAATGCGCGCTGCATACAAATGAAATCCGGTGATATTTTCAATACTAACCAATTAAAGTCAATGAAATTTTTCAGAAACAATCTAGAAACTAATCTCTATGCTTGTATGTTGTCCGATTTTCGTCAAAATATACAGTTTTGATGCTAGGATTAATTTAAGATTTGTATGGAAATCTTTGAGGGAGTGTAGCTTTAAAACTATACATTTTAACGAAAATTTGGCATGATAAAAGCATAGAGATTCCATTCTAAATTGTTTCTGAAATATTTCACTGTCTTTAATTGGTTAGTATTGAAAATATAACCAGACTTCGTTTGTATGGAGCGCGCCAACAGTAATATACACTTAAGGGTCAATCTTATTGAACAGTTGGCCAGAGTTTATAGGGAAGATTGAAGGAGGGGACCGGCTTTGGGAGTATTGGGCTATAGAAACATTTTTTTTGTAGATAGGTACAGACCGCCCACTCGGATCGCAAACACAGTTAAAGTTACAGTAAATTATACAAAACTAAATGAATGCAAGTGGAGATAACCTCTAGACCGCTTGGTTTGGTCGGTTATTATGTGAGAGAGTAAAAAGGTAACTTTCTTGCGAGCGGCCGCTTTGGAGGACCGGTTTTATTTACAACTGCCTCGTGAACCATTTCTTGGATCCATCTCGACGGTTAAATGTATTCAGCTTTCAAATTTAATGCTTTAATTTGGTATAATTTGTGGAACTTTAAAGTTTTTGTACAATTTCGCAGGGAAGATGGGTTGATATGTATGCAGGGAAGTTGATCTGTATTTAGTTCGCTTATTACTTAGATATGTGGTTATTTTATTAAATTAATTTATTTTCATTTTCATTCATGTTATATTACAGAACAGATTTTATTTAATCATGTAACTGTCCAAGGCGTGTGGGCTAATTATGTTAGGGCTGTTCTGCATTGAATCGTCAAGAAACTTGTTTTCTTTTAAGAGCATTTCCATCAGAAAATAAATTATTCTAAATACAACTTCATACAAGATAATGTATGATTAATTCGTATCTTATCGATCGTAGCATGCAATAAACATGGGTTGCGCTTGACAGTGCGATTGATTTACGACAGTGACGCAATGCGCCCGCGCAGCCTCCTCGCTCTCGTTGCAACATCTATGTACCGCTGCCGCTGGAGGAATTGAGGGTGTACCTACTTCTCGTGGTACCGCCGTGGTAGCCGTAACATTCAGGACCTGATGAATGCAAGTGACTATTCATATGACAGAGGGTTCAGGCCACTGTGTTACTGTTATGACATAATTTATGTCAAATGACTATCAAGTTTTAGTGAAAATCTAGTATAGAATAAAGTTATTAATGATTCTGGGATTTTTATACTAGGTTCTACATACGATTCTCAGCTTTCTCGGCTACTTTTAGGAACAACTAGGCTAGGTATTCGATATTTTACTGATATTTGGTCGTGAAAAATTTTACTGAAATTCTGACTATCATTCACTTTAGGCTATAATGTAAGGCTTTTGAATGTTAATAAGTAAATAAAGTACCTAGGTACTAATTTTAGTTTAACCATGACTCCGTGATCAGCATTGAAATACTGCCGAAATATACGAAGTGTTTAATAATAACAGACGTGGAAAGAAAATACTATATTCCTAGGCAATTTTTTATGGTTTGAGATCTTTTTTTTTCAAAGAATTGTATACTATTCTTTGAAAAATAAAGATCTCAAACATACAGGAGGACTATAGTACATACAGAATCCTTTTTAATTTGATGATGTTTTGAAGGTTTCGATTTTTCGATGGTGGTCGCATAGAGAAATTTGTTCAGTTTGATGGTCTGATCATCTACTTAAAAATCCGTCACCATTCTTAAGAAAGACTCTATACATTATTCTCTTGATGAAGCTCTACAAATTTGCACTCGAAACCTCAATTCAAACAGCAAATTCTTTGCAAAAACAGCTACACTGATTGGAAAACACTAAAGTGCGTGTCGGTAAGTGTTACATACATCCCAATTATCCAGGAGATGGGGTTCCCTGCGGTTTCCAGCCGCTCGGCGCTCGTCGGGCTTCGTTCCAGGAGTATTGCTGACGGATAGTGCGGTTTCTTTTATAGTTGGCCTCAAAGTCAAAGTCAAAATTGTTTATTCAAAATAATATCACATAGATAACTTTTTGACGTCATGTTTTTGAATCTACCACCGCGTCGGAAGGTGTTCCGTTGTAGAGAAGATGCGGCCAGAAACTCTACAACACACTTCTTTTAAACAAAACAAAATTTACAAAGTACAATTACATAAATTCAATATTAAATTACATAGTTTGACATTTTCAAGACCAGACATTTTGGTCATTCAAATAATCATCGAGTTTATAGTAACCTTTTTTACAGAGGACTTAGATGGATACCCAAAACCGGGAGACCTTAGGTTTCTTCCCCTCAATGGTGTTGCCTCCTTCATTGACCATGTATTTGAAGGGTGAAGAAAGTTGGGGCTAACACAAAAGATCCCACTGGGTCGAAGTGTTGCTGGCTTGCCAGCCCCCACAACAAGATAAGATAAGATACAGAGGACTTGTTTAACATGGGACTTAAACTTTTTGTCCGTCAAGTTAAGAATATTTTCTGGTATCTTATTATAATAACGTATACAGTGCCTCATGAAATATGTGTTGACCTTACTAAGTCGAAAATGTGGGAATACTAATTTATAAGTTTTGAAGTCATGTTACACTTGAGTTTCGTGGTAGCTTTGTTAACAACATTCAAATTTATCATGAGGGTTTTCTCAGACTTTATGATTTCCATAATACATATCGGGAACGTTTTCGTTCAAATATCAACTCTATTCCAATAAAGTTCAGACTAAAACGATAACGATGTATCAAAAATAAAATAATTGGATCATAGGCCCAGCACCTTTTTGAGTGTCGTGGATTTGAATTTTGAAAAATATCGAATTAAAATGAACTGTGTAGTAATGATGAACTGGAATTATTGACATTTGTGGTTGAACTAAATCATTAGCTCTTCAAGCGGTACATGAGACTTTCACAAGACAGAAAAAATTTGCATTTAAAATGAATGAGAAATAGTTTCAATAATAAATGACCTTACATGGGTAACATTTATTATGTGGCTTTTTGATAGGGCAATTAAATACAAAAAACAAACAGTTTAAGTTTCAAGATATTTAGAAAGTTGGTCTACATCACAACGAAGTTTTGATTTGGGGTCTTTTAGAGATACCTAGTGAAATGTTGTAAAATATAATGTTATATTCTTCTTATCGTGTGGGCAAGCCCAAAGTTTTTTCAGACCGCCTTATAGCCTCTGACGTGGTTTTTTATGTAACGACTACTACCACGAGAGATAGTAGCCGATACCAACGGCGTAACCAAAAGCACAGAATCATCTTCATTTCAGACAATCAAGTTATTCGGCCTGCAATGTTTTAACCAACTGGGGAAAGACGCACAAAGTGACATAAAGAACTAGGTGTCCCCCGTGGGAATCGAACCCACGACCTCCGTGTCAAGAGCCCAATGCTCTCAACCATTGGACCACGGAGACAGTTATGTTATATTTAAAATATGCTATAGGTATTTAGATTATCTCTGAGTTCATCCTCGGGGAATACAGTACATAATATTTTATATTCAACACAAGAAAATATTTACTCACCGAGTTCACAATGCATAGTGAAATGTAAGTATTAGTTATTCTCGTATAATGTCGTTAATACTTTGAATAACTGTTTAAAGTAGGTACTACAGGACGCAAACAAACTTTACAGCTGTTCTGTTCCACTTGAACGGACAGAAGATGTAAACGAAAAGCTTTCCTAGGAATTCGATTCTATTTAAAAATAAGTAACAAAACAGACAATAAAAAGTACTGACTTTGGGCACTGGCCCAATCATATTGCTGCTACGAGTATCATTTCCGTACATCTTACGCCATGTAATTATCCCTTTATCCTACAGCTACACGTAACAGTCCCAAGAACTTAACAATTTACTCAAACCGTTATCTCTTCAATTTATAATGTTTGTCATCTTTGTCTATAACGGCAACAACATTATCTAACTCCATAAAACTTTCCTCCGTGTCATCTGCAGCCAGGGGGCGCTATAATTATGTTCTGCTCTACATTAGAACTCTCCTATCTTAATTCTCAAGCCTTTGGAATAAAGATGAAAATGACTTGATACAGGGTACATGTTATATAGTTCAGACGTTTGTGTATGGCATCTGTGCCTGGCTGAGGGGGTAGCGGGATGCGGGGACTATGCCAACTGCCATCAATCTCTCGCTAACTGTCCGCACATGACGTGGCGATAACTTGCGTTTTCTTTCTGCAGCCGTTTACTTATGATTCAACCCCCCTTGTGAATAAATCGATACTTCGATATCGCCGTGCAAAAAATTAAAAAGGGGCTAACGATGTCATTGGTAGGGGCAGATGAAGATGCAAAAACATAAGAAATAGAAAAGAAAAAGATCCTCCTCATTTAATGTTTGTCAAAAATAAATACGTTTCTTCTTATAAAGCACACAATATTGTTTCAAATCACTGACTAGGGTTAGCCTTGTGTTAGTGGTTTACCACAACAAATCCTTGGCCGAGAATCAAACCTGTGACCTTTATTGCGACTGCCTTAGAATCTTAACCAGTATTTTAGGAAATAAGAGGTTGCCAGCGGTAGATAATCTCGATTGGAGAGACAGCATTTTTGTTTTTATATCCAAGATACAACTAATAGGCTTGATCATAGCAATCTCAGGTTTCGCATCAAATCCCTACTATCCCTATCCCTATCCCTATCCCTACTATAATATTATAAATGCGAAAGTAACTCTGTCTGTCTGTCTGTCTGTCTGTTACCTTTTCACGCCTAAACCGCTGAACCGATTTTGATGAATTTTGGTATAGAGATAGATGGAACCTTGGGAAAGGACATAGGGTACTTTTTATCCAGATCCCGATCCCGATCCCGGAATTATACGGGTGGAAACGCAGAGTGCAGTTGTGTATCGTATATCCCTACTAAATGAATTTTGGTATAGAGATAGATGGAACCTTGGAAAAGGACAAAGGCAACCTTTTATCCCGATCCCGATCCCGATCCCGTAATTATGCGAGTGATAGATAACGCAGGGTGCAGTTATGTATCGTATATGCCTACTAAATGAATTTTGGTATAGAGATAGATGGAACCTTGGGGAAAGACATAGACAGTCTGTCTGTTTCGTTTTCACGCCTAAACCGCTGAACCGATTTTGATGAATTTTGGTATAGAGATAGATGGAACCTTGGGAAAGGACATCTTTACTTTTTATCCCGATCCCGATCCCGGAATTATGCGGGTGAAAACGCGGGGTGCAGTTATGTATCGCATAATTCAAATACTCCTAGCCAGCTTTTAGAATACTTTCTGCCTGACATGTCCATCAGGCCCATCGGCCTATACACTATGAATGTGTGAGTCAGGGTCAGGAAAAGTCTACCTATGTTAATCTCAATAATTCAATGTGCCGGCTTCATTAGAATCGTTTCATTATAGTTTCAGAGCCTATTCAGTCCAAACAAATTTACACGAAGTAGTAGTTCTACGCAGACGAAGTCGCGGGTAACAGCTAGTCTAGAATAAACATTAAAATAATTACTAAGTACTTAATCGCGATTTTTTTGCATAAAATAAATGTTAAATGGAACGCGAAGGTTCTATTAGCTCATCCTTGTAATTTTCTAACCAAACGAGTTATACCCGTCCGATCTAACGTGGATCGAGATAACTATGTGAGGACTGTGATGGGAACCTTTAAATATACTCTGTGATGCTTAACAAGCCTACGTGTTGGAAAACTAAGGAAAGGTCTTTAAACATTTATACATATGAGCTTGACTTCTCATCAATTTATAATGAAATCCTAAATATACAAAACACAGCTAATGTTTGAATCTCAATTTCATATCTGTCCCAAATCCAAAACATTCGTCTAATTTAAGTGACATTAGGATTTGGGACAGATATGAAATTGAGATTAAATTAATATAGGAACATATATTATTTACATACAAAAATTATCAGCCGCGAACTTATCTGATTGTTACTTTCAAAATAATAAAATCAAAAAATCTCTCGTGAAAATCCCGAATTCGATGTGAGAGAAGTGATTGCATAGTGGTGGTTGATAATAGAGTCTAACTTAGGTCCTATTTCACCACTTTTGGATAAGTTCTTGTTAGCTTATCCGACAGCTCATTTGACATGTGTTGTATGAAGAATATGTAAGCTAACAAGAACTTTTTCGGAAGTGGTGATACAGGCCCTTAGTCTCATAAAGGGGATTATACAACGTGTTAATGAATTAACGCAAAACTAGAAAGTAGTTTGTTTAGAATCGAGAGCAGAATCGAATTATCATGGTTTCAACGTAGGTTTTTTTTTTTCAAAATATTAATAATATGTTTGTAAAATTTAAAATTTACTGAACTCGATCTCAATCCACCGCTCTAATTACGCTCTACCAAAACAAGATTATTAAAATGTATCCATGAGCACGTTAGCGCTTTCATTCATTGGTGAAATGACAACAAATAATGTTTGCCTCAAATCTTAAAATGCGAATAACTTTAAATTGTAACCATCAAAATAATGAAATCATTGTTTCAATCTAATTATTTTGTTATAAATCAGTTGGGGTGTATGAGGTTTTGCGCTTATTCATTAACACGTTGTATACGTAAGGTCAATCGACATCACTTAGTCAATGACTTACTAGAATGTCATGAAAAGTGTAAAGCAGCCTGGGGCCAGAGACTGCGTCTCTTAACCAGCCCCCAGACGATGTGCTGATATCATTACCGAGTAAAAAGTTGTCACGTGCGACGCCGCGGGACAGACCTAATACCTTTAACTATAAATTGTACACTCATCCGTCTCATCACTATGCGCTTCTCAGCTATTTCGCGTAACGTCTAATTTGCCTTCATGACTCTATCTGCGACACGCTCGATCATAGTACTTGAGATGAAGCGAACAAATTGTTTTTAGTAAAGACTTGTGTAACCAATCTGTGCGGAATTTAAATGTGAAGTAGTTTGTGCTGCAACGTAACATTATGAGCTATTGAGAATGTGAGATGTGAGTTGTTTTTACTTCTTACAAACGACCGGGTAATGAGGATCTAGGAACGTTGAGATGCGTGCTTTAAATATTTACTTGTTTAAAGTAAATGTGTAAAATTTTTGCCTCGGTAATTGTGTAATGGAGCCTTGGCGATGGTTTTCATATCAAATAAGTTATTAGTTAGGAGGCCTATTTGTGTGTGTTGACTTTATTATGATAACTAAAAGATCACAAAATTGCTTCCACTAATTCGCATTAGGGCCATTTAGTATTGCTCAATTCTCTAGTGAAAATGAGATCTCAACTTGAGAGAGAGGTGACTAAGGGGATATAATTCGGAGAGCACTCCATACAAACGAAGTCTGGTTATATTTTTAAAACTAACCAGTTAAAGTAAATGAAAATTTTTAGACACAATCTAGAAACCAATATAATATATTGGTTTCTAGATTGTGTCTAAAAATTTTCTAAAAATCTGACAAATGTAAAGCACATATTATGTGCTTTACATTTGTCAGATTTCTGTTATAATATCTAGTTCGTGCGTCAAAGTTTTCCATACAATTCACCCTAACAAAACACCCTAGTAATACTTAATTGGGTGCTACAGACCATCAAACTGAACAACTTTCATAATGGAGCCAACATCGAGAATAATAAAAAATATTCGAACGACGAATATTTTCTATGCGAAACGCGAGCTCTCCGAAAAGTGCGTGCGTGTGCCGTATTTTCGGTTAAAAAGAATTAACAAAAGTACTTTTTATAGATTTTTTTATGAGTTCACTAGATAAACTAATGGTAAATATGGGAGTATAAATACCAAAAATGGGAAACTATTTTAAGTTCTTCTAAAACGAGACTGTTTGGTGGGTAGACTCTTAGTTTAAAAGGAAGCTAATGATATAAATTTCACTCTATACAACGTGTTAATTAATAAGCGCAAAACCTCATACACCCCAACTGATTTATAACAAAATAATGCGATTGAAATAATAATTTCATTATTTTGATAGTTAAAATTTAAAGTTATTCGCATTTTAAGTTTTGAGGCAAAAATGATTTGTTATCATTTCAGCAATGAATGAAAGCGCTAACGTGCTCATGGATACATTTTAAGAATCTTGTTTTGGTAGTAAGTAGAGTGAGAGTCCCCGAGCGGTGGGTTGAGATCGAGTTCAGTAAATTTCAAATTTTCCAAACAAATTATTTTATATGTATTTTGAAAAATATTACCTATGTCGAAACCATGATAATTCGATTCTGCTCTCGATTCTTAACAAACTACTTTCTAGTTTTGCGTTGGTGTAAGGGACAGCCCCCCGCAAACTGAAACGGTGAATTCAGACCATCAAACTGAACAACTTTCCTACGGAGCCTACCTCTGGAAACACGAACAAAAATCATCTGTCGCATACATTTGAATCGGGTACAGCAGTTTTGTATGAGAAAATTGTTTTTTTTTCGCGTTTTTGGAGGTAGGCTCTATAGTGAAAGTTGTTCAGTTTAATGATCTGAGTTCACCGTTTCAGTTTTTGCTAGGCTGTCACTTACCATACCATATTTTAAGTCAAATAGTAAGCTATCAAACCAAATCGTTTCAGTAGTTTTTGCTTGAAGCTCGAACAAATAAACAGACGGACAAAAATTCTAAAAATGGGTGATTTGGAGTCAGGCACACCTAAAAACCATATCGTAATCTTTTATTGTATCTTTAATCTTCCATTTACTTTTGGCAACAATGGACCGTTAATATTAACAAGTGATGACATAATTACATAATCTAATTGTTATAATCATAGTCGAATTGACATTTAATAAAAATACAAAAACCATCAAGTTTGTTAACTTGTGTAACATCTGCCTACGAATTAATAACAGGCGAATCGTTTTATGATCCGTGGAGAGATATTACTGTAAAAACAACCAAACCATGAAGGTTACTCACGAATTGCTTGTCCAATAACTATCGTGGCGAATCTTTGACAAAACATGTTCATTAATACGCGTGCTAGATGGTTACAGACATGTACAATGACCAATATGATTTGTGAATGAAATTGTAGAATCAACGAGATGAATGTATATTTTGGATAGGAATGTTTTATTCTACTTTATAGAGTAGACAGGTCACGAAAGGCTAAGTAAAATGGCCGATATTCACCGATTTCCCAAAGTTCGCATTTTTGAAACTTATCGGTGACTAAATTCTCATACCCATGAGTTCAATACGAGTGCCCCTACCCACTCATATTGAACTCATAGGTATGAGAAGGCTTTTGTATGAGATTTAAAAACCGTTCAAGTTCACCGATGACATTGAAAAATCGCACCCCTGGTAGTAGGAACTTTAACTGGCTACAAAAATATATTTATCAGAATTTATCTTTTAAAATACAACAAAAGCAACGATTGGCAGGATAGTTTGCAGAGCTATTGTATACATATACACCTACAAACATACAAATTCATTATTAAAATCGCATTCAGGGTGGTCAGAAACAATGCTTTAACTATTTTTTATCCGTATAGCGTAGCAATGGCTCACTTTTAATACCTGGTAGAATGCAGTGTGATATATTATAATAATATATGAGAAGATATACAATGGAGATCCAAAACATAAGGTAAAAGTTGTGTAAAAGCGTCGTACTTACTACGACGTACGCATACATGTCACTTTTTCCAATACAAAAGATTTCAACGCAGTCTTCCGTACATATTGTTTGTTTATACTTTAGTTCTAGTAAAAGTTTTGAGTAGCCTTTTTATTTTGAGCGATGATGTGACGTAGTCTATGGGCCCATGTTCTTCCAACCAGTTCACATAATGTGTGAATCTGTGCAGTAATGCAGGAAGTCGTAATTAAAACGGATAGAAAGTGAGTCCGACAAATGAGTTATGTGCGATTTTAAAATTACATTAGTACATCATTAAAGTGAGAAGTTTCTAAGTCATTTTATTAGTTTCACTTTTAATTTGTAAACTGTGTTTTATAGAACATAATATAAGATTCTAATTGGTATAACGAGTTTTTAAATAATGATATTTCATCGGAGAGTCTGCTGAGAATTTTAAGATAAAATGAATGGCTTTTTTCGCGTGTTCTTCGTGTCTCATAACGATAATCTTTATTGCGTTTGACATTTATTAACTTTTAAATTAGATTCCATAACATCCTAGCAGTTTCACGTTTATTCGAGCAATAAAAACAACAATCTGTGAATCCACACATTCACAGCTACTGTGGCTGTATATATTTTTACGACAACCTTGATTGATAGTTCAAAATTAATTAAATAATTATTTAATTACCTTTTCAAAACCGTGTTAATCAAGATAATCGAATACTTGTCTGAACAAAAAATGTCGAGATCAATTACACATCGAATACGATACCGTGCAAAAACCTTACCTCTCTGGCCGGTGTCAGATAACAGCTTTGTTTTTTGTAGATACACAAAGAGGCAAGTAATAAAATACATATACAATGTGTTAATGAATAAGCGCAAAACCTCATACACCCCAACTGATTTATAACAAAATAATTCGATTGAAACAATAATTTCATTACTTTGATAGTTAAAATTTAAAGTTATTTACATTTTAAGTTTTCAGGCAAAAATGATTTGTCATCATATCAGCAATGAATCAAAGCGCTAGCGTGCTTGTGGATACATTTTAAGAATCTTGTTTTGGTAGTAAGTAGGGTGAGTGTGCCCATGCGGTGGGTTGAGATAGAGTTCAGTAAATTTTAAAATTTACAAACAAATTATTTAATATTATGAAAAAAATTACCTATGTTGAAAACATGATAATTCGATTCTGCTCTCGATTCTAAACAAACTACTTTCTAGTTTTGCGTTAATTCATTAACACGTTGTATAGTAAAAAGGGACCTCCAGTTACTACGTTTTTAATATGTGCTTTCGCATAGCTGAGTATACCCAATGGTAGGAGATTTATAATCTCCTCTAAACTGTCACGCCCTCCCTGTCTTCCTCTCACCATTTTCTAATATTAATAGGTATGCCTCGCCCACTTGTGACGATACAGGGTGTAAAATTAAAAGCGTTACATATAAAAGGACCATCAAACTGAACAACTTTCAATATAGAGCCAACATCGACATCGAAAAAAAATATCAAGTTCCATATAAAACGTCGAAAGATTCGGGATTTCGATGTTGGTTTCGAGTGAAAATTGTTCAGTTTGATGGTCTAAAGCACCCTGTTTAGAAAGCAACGCATACATTTTTTTATTAAATCGGCCCAGATAAGGAACATCCAAATTCGAGACGATTAAGTACTGGACCGGTTAAACATAAAATAAAAATTTTGTATTCAACTACTTAATAATCAACTTGTTTTAAAGTCTGTAGAAGGAGGGCCAAGGCAAGTAATTCTACAACAATATTTGCTAGACCCACTTGATAACGTGCAGTTTATTGTTGCAGGGCGCATGCGCGCAGCAGGCGCTCAGGATGTCAGCGGTGATGAGCACACTGTCCATCATCAGCGGTGGGCGGCGCGGGCACCGCAAGCTCGCTTCCAGGTCAGTGAAAATATTCCATACTAAACAAGGTCAGATTCTGTGTTAACTTCGTTAACCAGGGCAAAAAATTGTTTGGCTAAGAGAAGATCACGCGATGGGTGGCGTAGTGGCTTTTTGGAATGCAGAGATGCAAGCAATCGGATTACGATAGCATTACCATACTCGAGCGTTGCGCGTGCGTGGAGCGGCGCGGCGCGGCGCGGCGCCGGCACGCGTGGGCGCAGAATGTGATTCCCACTCTAATGGCAATCGGCCAGCTATCGGCACTCATTGCTCTCCCAAACAAGGGCATTGTTTGGAATTCGTTTTAGAACTTTTAAAGGCTGGTTAACAGTTAAACTGATTATGGGAGAGATAAGTGAATCAATATAGACAAATTTGGAAAGTACATAAACATTTATAACTGATCGCAAGTATACAACTTGGTTCAAACTTGGCAGCTGCTGTGAAGTTTGAGCGATATTACATGAACAAAATGAAGTAGTGTTCAAAATGTTTGTCGACAGCTCATCACATCGCTTGTAGACACTCTAAAGCATAAATTACCCTTCTCTTGTCTACGCTCTGAAGTTTTGAATTGAGATTTAAAAAAAAAACAAAAAATTATCATCACTTTATGTGAAGAGAAATGAAAGAACAGTTGAACTTATAAAAAATGTAACTATTACGAACAATTAAACAGATTCCAGCCATACGTCGTGTGTGGTTAGAGTTATGAAGGCTAACAGCGCACGAGTAAATTGTGAAAATTAATTCAAAAGTCTAGACAAAGAGATCGTCATTGAGATTGTCAAGAGATATCAATCTGACAGACATAACAATGAACATAATCCTCGAGAATAGATGTTCGGCGTCTATGAAGAGATAATTGTAATTAACGCCGGGAGATTCATTCATTTTATCCAAGGTTTGTTGCACAATTACTCTTGACTTCTGTCCTAATGAAACCTGCAATTTTCTTGTTATCGATATTGGAATCAACTGCCTAGGTATTTATTATGTTTGTATTGATTAATAAGTATTTCGCTTGTAGTGAGAAACTTACAAACATAGTTAATTTACACCTATTTTAACGAACTTGCGAATGTATTTTTTCGGGTGGTGATAGGTAGATTTCGCCTACATTTTGATTCAGCAAAAGCAGCAGCAGCAGTAGTTAGTTCATAATTCATAATTCATAATTCATTTATTATTTATTATTTTATTCATTCAGTTGTAGCAATGTTTCTAACCACCCCGCAAGGGATTACGGTCATGACTTTATGTATGTTTATTTGATTCAGAATCAAGTTTGAGCGCTCATAACTTCGGTCTGGATATACCTGAGAGCTCAAATTTTCAGGACAGCATGTGGTCATCACTCTTATAAAATGTAATGGATTTAAAAAATCATTTAGGCATCTTTTTTTTTCATTTATTTATTTCTGCATTTATTTTAAATGTTTCCTCCAATATATCATATTTTTCCCGTATTAGGATGCAATATAAAGATAGGACTCAAAAGTATAAACGTAATAGATGAATCAAGTCAACCGTGTTGTTTTTAACGTTGTTAACTCTTTAGTAATCAGCGATATTGTTGCAGCGCGCGCAAGTCGGGTCAGTTCTCTGATGCGGGGGAGGAGCGCACGCGCAGTCAGCACGACCTCAACAGGCAGCAGCGCTCCGCTTCACTTGTGAGTTCACCTCCATATTATCTAGTACCTACCATTAGTTTTATAACTAGAGATAATAATTGATAATAATTGATTAATTAAGATAGTAATTGAGAATTGATTGACTCTCTTTGCACGGCAACATGGTGCAAAGTGCATCTTTTTTTTACACAGTTTGAATAATAAATATTCTTCTTATTCTTATTCTTAAGTTATTCGCACCCGTCTTAACGTACAATTCGCGAATAACCTACCAACCGTTACAACAGCACGCATGCAAAAAAAAAACGAACCGAGTCAATGGACATGAAGGTTTCCTTTACATAGTCTCCCTCTTTCATTCTTTCACGTGCTGGCAGCATGACATCGCCAGGGTTTTCAAGTCTCGCATTGACTACTCATAAAATGGCGGCAAGTCTAATGAGATTTGACCAAGAAGTTTAAACGGAATACCTAACCTATTGCCATTTACCACTCGGTGGGGATCGCCGTCAAGCGTACCTGAGCTGAAGAGTGAGACAGGCCTGCTCTTCCTTAAATTCAGTTCTAGCTACAGCCCTGCCTGACTTAGATACGGTTTGGAAGTTGATTGCCGCAGATAAAATTACCTGCCTATGATATGCCTGCAGCCTGCAAGCCTTAAACTATTCTTTTGGCATCTAGGTGCTTCGTAATCGATAGGATTTTTTTTCATAATTCTACTTCTAAAGATGTGAAAATTAGGATGGAGGATTTTTTGACGCAACATAATATACCCATTATAAAATAAATGACTATTTTACGATAACCAAGAATTTGATATCTATAGGTATTTTAAGCTTCTTGACTAACGAATAAAACAGTCTTAGCTGTTATAGTAACCATAGATTATATTTACGGTTTTCTTCTGACCTTGGGAGGTGCATACGAGTATCTATCTAATCAATCATGGGAACAGGAAGTGAAAAATAATTATTGAACTACCTTTATGGCGGTTATTAATATTATACCCGTCTCGAAATAATTAAATAACAGGAATGAGAGATTCTCGTTAAGACTACAAATGTACAGTCTACGAGCATAAGGGCATAATGTACATTGAAAATTCTTACGTAAATAACATTAATGATATAAATATATTATTAATTATTTTCTTGGTTTTGCTTCTGATATTAGAGTAAAAACTATTTGATATCTCAAATCGACCATGACAATAAAAATAATACACTATAAAACGATTTTAGAGGTTTTATAAAACTTTATTGCCACATGAAAACGGTTGCAACAAGAAAAATCCACGAACGAATGTAAAGAGTGAGTGAAATGAGCTAATGAATGAACGGTCACTCGCGGAGCGACGAGAAAGGAGTCGAAATCGCCCGTACTACGTAATTTTGTACGAGTTGGTGCCCTACGACGTAACTCTGTAGGGTCGTGCGTTACAACACTCAATATTTAAATAAAATATGCGATTCTTTTATCAAATTAGTCTTTAGAAAGAAAATTTAAAATAAATGCTTATTAAAACAAAACTTTTCCTTTATTTTCCGTGATTCAAGAATACAATACGTCCTACCTCATCATACCTATAGTTTTTTTGTTGAATCATAACTCATAATTATATAGTTTAACTCTTAATTAATTCAGTCTTTGCATTAACCGCGGACTTATTTAAAACGGGTCTAATTTATCGGAGTCTCGTTAACATTGCTACTTATAGAATAAATGGAGATGTTTTCTTTAATAATGTTGAGATATCGAACTGTGATCATTAAGAGACGAGAGATATGCGTATAAATGAGTAAATTAGTATAAGTTCTCTGCTAACCTTCGTATTTACGATCATTTTAAATGTAACATGTTCTTGAGAAAAAGTCGTGGCTTATAATAACTTGCAGATTGATGAATTTTTTGTATTTATTTCTTGCTCGTAAGTGCTGCGAAATGGAAACCATAAAGGGTTTGACTTACTTAGGTTTATTGCGCACTAATAGAAGGTGGCCGCTAAAAAAACACTTAAGGGTATATTGCTGTTGGCACGCTCCATACAAACGAAGTCTGGTTATATTTTCAATACTAACCAATTAAAGTCCGTGAAATCTTTCAGAAACTATCTAATCTCTATGCTTGTATCTTGTCAGATTTTCATTAAAATGTTTTAAAGTTTTAAAGTTACAGTGTCTCAAATTTCCATACAAATCTTAAAATAATCATAAGCATCCTAAATGGATATAATACAATTAATAAATAATAATCATCCTAGCATTGAAACCGTATATTTTAACGAAAATCGGAAACGATACAAGCATAGAAATTAGTTTCTAGATTGTTTCTGCAAAATTTCATTGACTTTAATTGGTTGGTATTGAAAATATCACCACACTTCGTTTGTATGCAGCGCGCATTTACGTATTCGGAATATGGGATCTATGATTTCTCATAGCCGATTTCAACTATAGCGTCTGTTTATTTACAAAAACAGTCAGGTGCGCGGCATATTTTAATTGTAAATTAAGTATAAGTATATGCACTAAGCACAGATAATACTTTCTTAACAGCATTTTTTTTTCTTAGATTATTGTTTACCAAATTATCCTTTCCCTTCTGATAGAAGGCGATATGTAGCGTGCCGTGATACGGTAAAAGATGGCTAAGTGTTATACGGGAACCCATAGAACTTACCGGCATATTTTTTGCGTAAAAATATAAAACTTTTGATAGAGCCTGTCTTTGATATATTAGCTCTGTAAAATTTTTCTTAGATCTAGGTAAAATAAGGAATATCAGTCTAGCATTGGGTCAGTCGTGGCGTATAAACCTATTTCGCAGATTTTACTTCTGAATCCATTTTGTTTAATAATAAGTAATTATCGTGCCAGTTTGATTTATACCCGAAGATTGAGCCTGGTAAAGTATTTTAACGGGCACTAAAATATAAAATTAACATAATCCATTAAGCAAACAATCAATAAAACACAAAAGTCATTCGATTTATAGTGGAACGTGCCGGTATCATTCTGTAAGATGGTATCGATATAATAGGTTGGCCGGTGCGTGGGCGCAGCGCGACCGCCCTCGGCGCTGTTTCTGACAACTGCGAATACAATATTCATCGCACCATGTGCCAACTAACAGAAGATCCATTCGAAACTGAGTTCTTTGAATTGAGACAAGAAAATGAAATGGATAATCATTAACAAGTCTAACTGCGGCTGGTATCCCCCTTAGGTTGTTGTACAGGACAATTTATATATTTTTTTTTTGTTTTTTTTTATTATTGTTTTTCAATCATTCTCAATTTTATATAGATAAGTACGTGTATTATATTCCTTTCTCAATTTTCTATATAATGTAGAAAAGGAGAGAATAACAGCGGTAGCCGGCATCCCCGTCTGCCATGCTGAGTCCTTGGAGTTTTTGTCATCATTGTGCAATATTACTTTTACTGTGATACGTTTTAATGTTTTTTTACCTAATGCTTATGAGACAAATAAACAATGTTTAATTTAATTTAATTTTGACAGATTAGGATGATCCCACGAGTCTCATATAGCCCATATGGTATTTCAGTGACTCGATCTTGAGCATAAATAGAGACAGTCGCTAGTCGAAACGGACCGACAGATGGAAGGACAGACGGACGAAGTGATCCTATAAGGGTTTCGTTTTTCCTTTTGAGGTAGAGACCCCTTAAATTTTCTCATTCTTTATTTTTAATGAAAAATGGGCTCACGTTTGGCCTCAGCATCATATGGCTTGTGACGACTAGGTCGAACCTAGGGCTACCTTCATAAATAACCTTATCTATTCAAACTACCGTAGGTAGGTAATCTCTAAAACATAAACTTAAGGGTATATTACTGTTGGCGCGCTCCATACAAACAAAGTCTGGTGATATTTTCAATACTAACCGATTAAACTCAATGAAATTTTGCAGAAACAATCTAGAAACAAGTTTTTATGCTTGTATCGTGTCAGATTTTCATTAAAATGTACAGTTTTAAAGTTACAGTGCCTCAAAGATTTCCATACAAATCTTAAATTAATCCTAGCATTGAAACTGTAAATTTTATCGAAAATCGGACACGATACAAGCATAGAGATTTGTTCCTAGATTGTTTCTGCCAAATTTCATTGAGTTTAATTGGTTAGTATTGAAAATATTACCAGATTTCGTTTGTATGCAGCGCGCATTTACACATTCGGAATAAACTTCTCTTAAGCGTCGTTCAGGGAGAAGCGGGGCGTCGCGCGGCGCTTTGGGCAATAAATCTATGACAATTTGTCGCATGTGACAATGCTTCTCCTTGAACGCTCTGTATGTTTGTGTCTTCGGTAGCCCTCTCCGGCCACCGCGTCGCGTCGCCTGACGCTCCTCATCTCCCTGAACGAGGCCTCAGAATCCGAAAACGAATCGAAATAACAGAAAGTGTTCTAATGTAATAACACTATTATTAAATAATTACAAACATCTTCAATGACCACCGCGCCGGCTACACTACACTACGCTCATCAAATTGTAATTAGGTTGAGAAATGGTAACATCCGACACATAATATCACTAGAGACGTACGTATATACGTGTTTGAATGGTTATTTAATTATAATCCCTTGAGTATTTCTTAATTGTATTATTCAATGTGAACTGTTACTTAATAACAGACTGTTTTGCATTACAATTAGATGTTCCAATAGATTAGTATTCTTTATTCTATTACCACACTTTCAGCCGAAGCTCTAAAATTGATCATCATCAGCCTATCACGTCCCACTGTAAGGCACAGGTCTGCTATTAGGTAAGAACTAAGGTTTGAGAAGACAGAGAAAAGCACTAATTGTATTTTCATAATATTAATAAAATAATTATAAAATATACCAACTAATATGCAAATTTTAATTACCTTCTCCAGATACAAGATTTAAATGCATGGATTGTTAAAGGTGAATTTAATATTTGTAAAAAAAATCAACAACATACAACCATGACACGATTCTGCTCTATAATATAATGAGAATAGAATAGAATGTATAAATAAATAACAGTTGCCCAATTAACACCATTGAAGACCGACAATACTGACGACCTGTTGACAAGCGTGAGCTTCAACAACCATTGTGTGCGGCGACCTGCGCGCGCGCACTCATCCAGCACGATATCTTATTTAACAGACAGTTTTTGCCAAATTATTTCTTTTGGTTTTATTTCTTTTCCCATTTCACTTTCTTTATCACGACACCGTTCGGTTTCTTTTGTAGTTTATAAAAAATTCAAAGGAAAACCAATAAAATGTAAAATTGCTGAGCTGCCAAATGGTAACAACTAGACATCACAAAGGCAGCTAGCTCCTTTCATATGAAATCTATACATGCGTTACGACTGACTGAACGACTAACAGATAACGCACAGCATATACCACTGAAGATATCAACATGAAATGACAACATGCGTCCATGTATGTGCCGTTCCTCTAAATTGTGATATGCATGTGGTAGGTTTGCTATACGCATTACAATATAGACGAATATGACAGAAATACAACCCAACTGCAAAAATAGCCCCAAATAAAGTAGTATTGTGTTACAAAATATTCAAAGTAATATTATGACAACTCGAAGTAATTACAAATAGCGCAGTTAGCGATACAAAAAAACGATCCCTCCACTAAATCCGATCCGATTTTTTTCCGCAATTTTTGCACAATTTGAACAAAAATATATCATAATATATCATGAAATTCAAGAAATCTCGTTTGTACGACAAAATATTTTGTTGAAATATAAAGTTTTAGTAATTTGTTTATGCAAACTATTATTGCCATATTTTTATGACGCCGCACATAACATTCGGTAGTACAAAAATGGCCCGTTTTGAAGGTTGTCTTTTGGAATTTAAATTCTACAGAAATTGTAGAGGTGCATTGAGTTCATAATCAACCCCTAAAGGGGTATAACGGGGTGTCGAAGTTTCCACGCGAAATCGCGGGTAAAAGCTAGTGGTCTATAAAACACCTTGTTTACAGCCGCACCATGTGATGTGTGTACACATACTCTTTGGTGTACACTATAGAGTGAGTCACGTCGCGGCCGGCGCCTGCGCATGTCACAGCGCCCACTGCGCGCGTTGTAATTAACCGTGTCAAGTGCACCGCGCGGTGTTGTTTGTTACTCAACTTGTTTCCAATGTGTTATTGATCGGTACGTTAGTACCAATTGTGCTCTAAATAGGTTTTTAAACTTTTATATGAGGTTAAACTGTGGGTGTTGGTATATAACCGTCACACGTTTACATTTCTGAAAATCAGAATCCAAAAATGATGTTGATTATTACATACAGTTGATTCAAAACGTCATTTTCCAAATATTGGCGGTACAAAACCTATCACAGAGAGAACCTAGAGTTTCGGTACTTCCAATGAAACGTGGATGTTCCGAGGTTTCAGAATATCTCTACTACCCCCTCGGGGAATATAGTCGTGAGCATATGCTATGCAAAACCTATCAATTACAAAGGTACGATACGACTTATAACTTTAACCACCAATCGCCCCGGTACAGCGCGAACGTTCTAAGTTCCAAGACAAAATAATAGACATCTGCGTTCTTCTCCTACGAGCGTAGGGACGTCTCAGCAAGATAGGATTTCTCTCCTTGTGATCATTTGAATTTAAAGTACCCATTAGAGCCGTGGTGGTCCAGTGGCGAGTAACCTTGCCTGCCGTGCAAGAGGCGATGGTCCCTGTCCAGAGCGACTCGTACCAATGAGTTTTTCGGAATTGATGTACGATTGTAGCACCAATGGCTTTTCGTGAAGGAAAACATCGTGAGGAAACCTGCATGCTTCATTTTCGAGGCATGTATTGTACCCACTATCCATTTAAAGTGGCGACGGGCTCGCTCCCCGTCACACTGGACAGAGTTTCGGTACTACTGGTGAAACGTGGATGTTCTGTGGTATCAGAATATCTCTGACTACCCCCTCGGGGAATCCAGTCATGAGCCTATGCTATGCTATGCATGCTATGCTATTTACCCATTATAATCTACAGAAACTCAATAATAATCTTCTTAATTAATGCAAACATCAAGCTAAAAATGTATATCCAGTAAAACTTTTTAGTACAGTTGTCCTAACAGACATAAATCTGTCAAGCTTCAGCTTTCCCATCAGAAATTCCAGGTTGAAGTCCACTCCCTCTACATCTCTATCTGAAACAACATAATAAAGATGCACTTTAATAATAGAAAGAGCTCCACTAAGTGCGGCAGTAAATTTAATTAGACATCGAGAAAGCTTCGCATACCGACAAACTGACTGACGGACGCTGCATAGCTTCTGACTAGATTCAGACCCAATTACGAAGTCTCTTGCATCAAATCACTTTAGCCTTTCCAACAAAGGCATAAAAGCTGTTTTTAGGTTACTCCTTAGGTGGAGTGGACTGTAGAAAGAATGTTAATTGTGGTGGATAACAACGAGCCTGTAGTAGCAGTAAGTAATAGCGTGCTTCCCGAGTTTCCTCGTCTTCTGCGAAACGAGGCGAATTGAAAACGACCGGTTCGTGCGTGCATCGATTGAAATTGCTCTTCGGAGCTCAAATTGCTTAGATATCTTCTATTTCTATCGGTTTTCTTCTAAATAGGCCATTGCAAGCTATATTTAAGAGATAAGGTTTCTTTTGCAGTTTTTTTTAAAGGTTTAATCACAAGGCATGTTATTTTATCAGACTCCCTAAATTTACTAAAAGAAAACTTCGTATTTTAGCTACAAATGTTTGAATAAGTTTAATAAAAAAAAGAATGAAAAAAAATCTTTATCCAGAATCTGTTACTTTTTACTTTACTGGTAAAGTAAGTATACCTACTGGTTGCCGCTTAATTTTTGTCCACCCTAAATGGAACAGTCGTGAGCTTAAAGATACCACAAAAGACCACAACCTATGCTTCAGGAAATCTATTTCAGTATTAGGCTTAAAAGTTGATTGTCATGACTAAGAAAGTGTCAGAAAGAAGATGTTTGATCTTTGTGTTTTTTGAATGTAGTTTTTCCCATGTAAAGTCAATTTTATTAGAGATATTGATCTAAAAAAAGACAAGGGAAAATCGGATTGGCATAGTTAAGTATTATATTTACAAAAGTAATATACCCGGCAAGTTACGGTATAAAAAGTAATTTTAACATAATTCCGACTGAACTCGACGGGCGTAACGCACAATCATCATAATTAAATAGTTTTTTATCGTCGTAATTAGCCACTAAATGTGTTCGTTATTATCGCAACTGACGAACAATCGTAACGTGAAATTGACAGAAAGCCGCTTCGTTGCACCCCAATACACTTATCAAACAGTACCGACACTAGACTCACTTTTTACATGAGATAAACCTATCGACAGCGATCACACGCAAAAAGTCGCGCGCTCTGAGGGTGATAATAGTTACATATTTATATCATAAGCGAAAAAATAATCGTCTGTGGGTCCCACTTCCTTTGTATGCCGTCTTTGGTGGAGAAGTTTGATTTCTATTCTATGTCGAATGTCACATTCCATTCACCTTGTTTAAAATCTGACATAGTACTACCACAGTATAAGAAAGATATCTATTTGGTACTACTCACCAGTGCAAGTAGGCTGGCAGCATTACCTATGCCACCTTCCTGGCTAGCAGCTACGAAAAGTCGTAGTCTATGGCTAGCAGTCTAGCACACAGACACACAGGCTGACACGGGCCCCAGGCGAACTTAGTCTTTTTAATAGTGATCCACACACAGTCACTAAATCAATTAATTATTTATTTATTAGCACCGAGAATTAACTAATTGGATATGGCTTAATAGATGATGATTAACAAAAGTAAAAATTCTACAACTGAGATTATAACTCCGCTCGCGTCCACTATTCTAAAGCATAGCGTGCACTGGTCATTTTAGTCACCGTGACTTTTTCTTCACTGTCACCACGTCTATCCATCTGATCCATAGATCCATAGATCTGTTGACAGTCACGAAACAGTCACGGAGACTAAAATCACAAGTGCGCGAGCGCTCTTAAGATAATTTTCGTGATAGTAACTGGGTAGTTTAAAAGTTAATTATTTATAGAATCATTGAGTGTTTACAATCTGACAGTATCCGAGTAGTGAGTACTTCACTACATGTCATGGGCAAGTAGGCTAGGCGTAGGCACGCCATAACAGTGATGCGCTGCGTGCGTGCAGGCACTATAATCTAGTTACTCTATCTTGTTAATGAAACCGTGAATTAACCATTTGGCGGTGGTTAACAATTATTATTTTTTAACACACTTTCTGAACACAGTAGTACCTATATAAATACTTTAATTATACATATTTGTCTTAGAATTCTTCCTTCATGCTAGGTCTGTACCTACTGTGGGTTTGAGAGTGATTGAAAGTGTTAGAGTGGTTAAAGTGGTTGAGAGTGTTAGAAACGATCGATGTATGATTTAAATGATTTTACGATCTTTAATTAAAAAAATATTCTATACGCTTATTACATCTAGGATTTCCGGAATACACTTTTATTATTCCTGAATTAAAACGTGGAATTGCAATTGAAAGAAACAGTAGTCTGCATTTGTTACTAATTAGGGTACATTATCATATATTTTTGCTATTTACATATTCATATCACAAGTATGAGTGAATGTAATCAACTAGCATTACGAAATTGAACCTTAACAACAGGTAAATCAATGAGTAACATTTTAATTGCACATGAAAGACAATTAAAATTTAACTTGGCATAAAGCAAAATGTAATAAATCAAGAAATGCACGTTGTTTAAAAGAAGGTTCACGAGTGGTGACGCAATCGAGTGCGTGATGTTACGGGGCCATTTGTGCGCATGCGCGTGTCGAGACGTCTTGATGTTCTGTTTAGATGTAGGATGCTGATAGAGCTTTTATTTTTAGTCAAAAAACGTTATTTGTCCAAGAAGTGATGCTTTTGTCCAAGAAGGTTTAGATCACAGAAAGGGGAACCGGGCTCTGTGGTTTAGACGACGAATGCGACCTAAAGTACGAAATCACTATCAGAATAACGTTTAGACATGGACATGGACATCCTGTGTGGCTCCTGTAAGTGTCTTCATGCCTTATGCACATTCGACAGTTTCCATAGTAGGAAGCAACAACACCAACTAACACAATTCGGTATGTCAAGTTTTTTTTGATGGGCTGAATACAAAACCATTTCGAGATAATTGTCTGAATAACAACATTTTCTACGTCAGAGATTTTAAAATGAAAGGATTACTGATATTTTTAGTAAAATAACGTAGTGTTTCGGTCCGACGAGTGTCCACTCGTAAGCTTAAAACTAACTTAAAATAACAGGCCAACAAGAAAAAAAAAATGTTTATTCTCCATGGAGTTCGAATGATTTTCTTAAAATTAAATTTATATTGATAAACTCTACGAACCGCAAAAAAAAAATGTTTCTTTAATTGATGTGTTCTATCCATAAAAAAATAAAATTAAAGACAGAAAAAAAAACTTGACATACCGAATTCTGGACACAAACGAGTTGCAGTATTGAGTTTGGAGCTCGCATTGGACAAACGTGGTGTGCTGGACTAATGCCTGTATTCTCTATGAGTCTTATTTTACCCAAACACATTAGTTTTCCTCTCACTTAACGGTTTGCTGGAAGAAATCTCTTTCAGAGTTAAGCTCGCCTTTGTACATCACGGTTTATTTAAACTTTTCATAATTATGTCGTTTTTGTGTACAATAAAGAATCTAGTCTTAATGTTAAAAAAAGTGAACTAGATACAACTCTCTGAAAATATCAAGTAAACCCATCCGAACACGAATCCCGTCTGCATAATATTATGGATATTAACGTGTAAATTATCATTATTTCCATAAAATTCTAACATAAACTCGAATTCAAATTAAAAGGCAGCTAAAGATAAACTTTAATGGACTCTCATACATAATTCTATTCGTTAATAACTTTCAGAGATAATAACATTAACGTTAGAATCATATAAAGTGTTTATGGTTGCCATAACTCTCAGCTGTATGAACTCCATGCACTCACACACATAATAGAGAGTATAAAATTTGTTTGTATTTAGTTTTTCCAATAAAAACATATTTTTCATTTATAAACCAATACCCTTTAATAACCTGATGAATGAATAAAACGATGTTGGTCCCATAGAGGAAATTATTTAGGTTGATGTTCTGATCATCGTCTTAAAAAACTGTCAGCATATTAAGAAGGACCCTATGCACGACTATATTCCCCGAGGCGGTAGTCACAGATATTCTGAAACCTCACCACAAACAACATCCACGTTTCACCAGCAGTAACGAAACTCTGTCCAGTGTGACGGGGGGTGAGCCCGTCCTAACTTAAAATACGAATGTCCGACTTAAAATAGTAACGTCAAAAATTACGCGGCGAACTTGTAAAATAATTTGAAAACTGTTTTATAATTAAATTAAATCTCTATAAGAACAAAACCTTGAAATCTCTAGCTCCTAATTCAGATGCCTGGGCCCCTAGACAAAGTATCTTTCGATTAGCGTTAACGACAGTAGAAAACCTAAAAATGTATGGACTTGACGTATGGTGACGAAAGCAAACGTCAAAATGTTTCGATCGCTAATGTCAAATCCATACATGAGTCACGTTGCAGGGTTTGCCCCGAACACTTTTCTTTCGCGTGGTGTTCGCGCGGTTCGCGTCTCAGCCTGCCACGAGGCTCCGCAATCCTTCTCAGTTGTGTTCATACTCAAAAACAATCCTCGAGATTGGATAGATACTCCCTCAAACCACTTGACACTGGCGGAAATGCGGTGCTAACGCACAAGCAAGAAGTCCATTAATAATAAATAAAAAAAAATAAAAAAACATACATTCTGTCATTTTCTACTAGCGTCAACGCCAATAGAATGTCACTTTGTCTAGGGGGCTGAACCCTAAGAGCTAATATAATACCATACGTGCAGTTAGAATCTGTACAAGATTGAAACTCTTTAGTTGATGTAATCTAGCGAACACCTGTATGTGTGAAGACAGAGTTATTGTGTTTAACGAGTTGTACTGTGCGCTCATTAAGATAAATAACGTTTGTTTTACTACTTTAGGAAATTAAAAGAATTTGACCTCGCGTAATGGAGTAGTAATTACTCGACGCTATTGTTAAATTGAACATTTTATTTTATTCATTGAAATAACTTTTTAGTAGCTGGCCCTAGAGTGCTATTTCTGAAAGTAACACAACCTAATTTAAATTCAAAAAAAAATTCTGGACTCTATTAGTCGGTAACCTATACAAAAAAAAACGCAAATCGATCTACAGGATAGACGTTCAGCACGCACGTATTTTTGGTCAGAACAATCATTTTGACCGACAGTTCTTAAACATTCCCTTAGTCCCCCCCTAAGTGATGACGTCATCAATTTGTTGCATGGGATTTTAAAACATCTTGTTCTGTAATTTATCGTGTGGGGTGTCAAATGAAAGGGCTTTATGAGCCGGTTCTAAAAATATACTAGACCATTACCTTTAAGCCACTTGTTTTCTAAAAATTCAAAAAGTATTACCAAACCATTTTTAAGAACTGTCGGTTAAAATAATTGTTCTGAACTACATGTGTGCCGAACGGCTATCCTGTAAATCGATTTATGGCTTTTTATCGATTTTGGCCTAGTAGGGCTAACAATATATGGAATTTATGTCACTTTCGAGTAGCACTCCAGGTGGGTAAAGTACTTAGCCCTCGATGGGGAATTATCGATTCAAATATCATCGTTATAGGTCGAGTCTTGGTAAGAAATTGTTATATCTAAAATGTTTTTAAAATAAACATAACATAACATAACATAAATATTATTTATTTGCACACCAAAACATACAGTAACAAAAACTGAATAAAAAGATAGATATCATATTACTATGACGTTGAGGTAGAATTTCTTGTGTTCAACATGATGGTATCCACTTTTCTCTTACGACTCGGCTCTTTGCTATTAACTTACTTGGAGTTTAAAAATAAAAACACCACTTCTACGCCTATGTCATTTCATCGAGTCCCAGTGTTGTAACGACTATTATTAGTTGATGAATACTTGGCGGAATTAACAAAGGAACACGTATCTTTCAACCTAACACGTTTATTATCTTAGTTTTAAAACACTAAACTAATATAGTATACAAATTAAAGTGTTATTTATTTGTTCCAGCAAACCTTGGAGACTGGCGGGACAGGGGTCGTCAACCTCGAGACCTTAGAGGCCAAGGTCAGTGACCTCACATTGTTACACATATTACGCAAATAGCTGAAACAATCGGCTCGCGCGTGCGCACTTCAAGATAATTATAAGAAAATGAGAGAGTTGCAACAATAAGTGCGAGACGTTGTGTTGATCTGTGATTGACTACACTTTGTTGGTTCGTACGGTAGCTTGATTGAACAAAAACTTTCGTAGAAAAAGCATCAAAACAATTGACTGTATGTATGACAATTCTTAGTTTACATGTATGTATAAAAATAAGAAAAGGCACGAGCAGTGCCGTGCTTCACAAAATATAATTTAAATTGAGAAGAAGCTGAAAAAAGAGCCTGAGTGCTAGATTTACCTCTTAAACTACCTATAGGTACTAATTAATATACTTCGCCGATAAACTGTTGTGTTCGTTACTCACATTTCCTAATCCAATTCGCAAAAAATCTACATTTTTTTTCTCGAATCGCAAGAATGAAACTGCCAAATACGATTTACGAATTAATAAGAAAATTCGATGAAACTGTAGATACTCATTACTTACACAAAACATTATTAGTATACTTCTATTATAGTTTTCAATTTTAGCGTACATTTCTTGACATTTTGTATTGTTTTTCAAGCTCGAAAGATTAGTTCGAAAACGCCATATAAAAGACATCAACGAGCGCTACAAAGTTCCAAGATGTACGTCGTACGTTGCGTAGACATATCCACAGTTAAAATAATAAATTGACTTGAATAACTGAATAGATTAGCAATTCACTAAAATTGATACAACATAAAACTGATAGATAAAATAATTAACGTTTAGAAATTCAATCACCATACACGCCCGAGGCGGCAATCCGCACAAATATTCATAGACGCGACATCATATTAATACCAACGTAACTATTGACGACACGACAACGCGACGACGATGTGACGTGACAACGCGATAGCATCGTTGCTAACAGATTTACTCGATAGCATAAGTATTATGCAGATATGAAGCGTCGTTAATGATGCATGTTCCCACTACTGCGGCCGTTCACAAGTTCCAGACAATTTTTTCTATAAAACAATTAGATCAATTAGTTTGTAGTTAGATGAAGCAAAAAAAAGGCACGTTGACATTGTGAGTATGCTGTTGAATATGGAATGAGCTTTTCTTATGAAAATAATGTATGCTGTGAAGTGCGATTGTGTCGATGGTATCGAAGCAGTTGTGTGATTGTAAGAAAAATGTAAATTGCCTCGAAAAAAGTTTTGAGACCCTCCATATTATGAAATACTTGAAAATATAAGCCTCCTTGAGTATATAAGCCTCCAATAAAATACAAAAGACTTCAAGTTATTTGTATAGAATACTTTTATAGGTTTTTATAGGTCTAAATATAAAAATTTTAAAAAAGGAAAAAGAAACGCATTAATTTCGATATTCTTAAAAGTGGAATGTTTAGAAAGTATTCTATAAGAATAGCTTGAAGGCTTTTGTAGTTTATTGGAGTAGCACATTTTAATTTAGGCTTTCTTTATTGAGAAATCTTTATTATTGTGATGAGGGCGCCACTGAAGTCATCTTAAGCCTAAATACTATTTGCTGCAAGCCACCCACGGTTTAAGTTTATAATTTTTTCTCAAAAACCACTCAACTTACATCATTGTAGGTATGAGCTGTGACAGATATAAAGTGTAAAAGCACTGGATGCAAGTGTCGAGCACTCAGCCCCCTCATTACAGCATGCATATATGCAATTACCGAGTGATTTATAAGAGTCGATAAGTTGCGCTTTTTATCGAGTCCCGATCTATAAGCATGTCGGTGGTCGCCGCGACTCGACGGCCGCGGACGGTCCATTGCAATTATTCAATTTGTTATGTGCTCATTTTATTTGGTTTATGTTATGGAAATATTTTATCGTAACGATAAATTAAATATCTGACACAAATATCACTGATATTTTATCTGTATTATTGACGAAGTATAAATATCTTCTAGGCTAGGTATCTTCGTATCAATGAACCTAATTGCCTGATAATTTAGCCCTTTATTAAAACTTTGGATTTTGTTGGATGGTATGATCACTTCGTCGTCGGTTCGGTTGCAACGTTTTGTTCGAGCGGAGGTCTAAGCCACGGTTTATACAGAAGAAACGTGTAGCGGTGGCGGATAATCTAAGTAACACAATATAAACCTTATAGTACGTAGCATAGCGTCGTTTTTGTCGTAAAGGAGAATCGCGCCCGCGCCTCCAAGTGACGTCCGTCGCCTGGAGGCGCAGTCGTAATTCTCCAAACGACGCTATGCTACGTACTATAAGATTTATAATTGTGTTAATTTGACTATCCGCCACCGCCACACGTCTCTTCTATACGCGGTGGAAACCGCGCCTAATGACACTAGCTTTTCATAATTGTTTTGGCGTGTCATGATACTATGATAATTTCAAAGAATGTTTTTGATCCAGCGCAGTGGATCAAAGAAATTTTTTAAAGCTACACTTCTTTTGGCGCGCAATGAAAAACACAGTACAGAGTATATTTTCAGCATGTGACGAAAGCTAGGAGGAAAGATGAACGCGCCACGACATACACCATAACACTTCTTTATCTTTTTATAGACCTTATTTTATTTTAGGGTTCCGAAGTCAACAAGGAACCCTTATAGTTTCGCCAAGTCTGTCCGTCTGCCCGTCCGTCTGTACACGGGTATACATATTAATCACGCCGATAAAGTTGTAAAATTAAATTTAAAAAAAAAATCTGGGTACCTGCCCTACACGAAAAGTGGGGATTCAATTGTTTTTTCTCGTCTATCACATGGGGCGTGGGGTATCATTGGATAGGTCTTTTCAAAATTCTGTTTTTAATTTAGGGATCCGTTAGCGAAATATTAAGCAAATTTTTGTTAGAGTCAAGTGTTAAAATAATAATCCTACTTTTTACCGAGAGCTTACAATCAACAGTGACGTCACTATACAATAATGTTGAGAGATTTTATCGTTTTCTAAATAACAGTCCGCGTACCAATATTTTGTTTGATAGTGGGTAACAGAGAGGGGCTAGTGCCCGAGGGCCAGGGCACTCAGGACACTGCGGTACAATACGGTACATTACCGAGACAATATCTGGGAATGCGCGAGAGACGCCGAGATAAAGATACAAACAATGCCTTACTCTTCCTGCTTTCAGGGTTGTTTGTTAACAAATACTAAAAACTTGGAGATTCTTTTTTTACTCCGTATAGACAAAATCCTCGTCAGATTTTAGTTGAAAATTACACAATAACAAAATATCAGTACGAATACATCCCACTGCAGGGCACAGGTTTCGTAGTAACTTATTATTAATCTGTGGCACAGGTGAGTCCACCACGCCACGCGTGTCCAATGCGGATTGGTAGATTTCACTCGCAGAATTTCTTCTTCAGCGTATGCAGGTTTCCTTACTATGTTTTCCATCACCATTTGACAGCAGTCGGTATACCGTACATATGTTCGAAAAGCTCATTGGTACTTGATATGCCGCATAAAAGCAAAAAGTATTAAAGATAATGACGTAACATTTGGTTAGTTACATAACGTTAGTTTGAAGACGTAAATAACATCCACAAGTATTTAAACCAACAGCCCTGCGAGATGATCTCGCGATACGTGTAGGCGTGCGCGCGCATCGTCCGCTTATACCTTCATTATACTGCTGCGGTGGTGCGCTGATACGATCTAGGGAAGACAGACGTACTCCAAGCTCTAGAAGATTTGTTTAGTCTTATGCAACTAGTCGTGGTTCCGTATACATGCTGTAACATGGTAAGGGCAAGCTGAGACCGCATAAACTATTGTAAATAATTAATGAAACAAATGTTATTGCATTGTGATTGTTGTTGTGGTTTCTTATGTACCTAGTCATTTTGTGGGTGAAAGGCTAGCCAGATGGCTAGATAGATATCTATCGCCATTTGACACGTCATTTCATACTGAAACCTTCAATCGCATTAATTATACAGGGTCCAACTTAATATGCTGACAGTTTTTTTAAGAGGATGATCAGACCATCAAACTGAACAACTTTTTCTATGGGACCAACATCGAAAGCGCGAAAAAAAACAGCTGTCGCATACATTTGGCTCATGTAGGTTTGCAGTTTTGTATGGGACAACAGAATTTTTTTTCGCTTTTTCGATGTTGGTGCCATAGAGAAAGTTGTTCAGTTTGACGGTCTGATCATCTCCTTAAAAAGTGTCAGCATATTAAGAAAGACCCTATATATTCCACAAGTATTTAATTGCAACAGTCAGATAGAACGTCAATTATACACTTTTCAGGCTAGATCCAATCTTAAATTAGAACAAACACTATGAACCTCCCTCTGTATTTCGGTCAACATCACAATTGAAATAATGATGATGATGATACGATAGACAGGGTTTAAGCAACCTTTTAGTTGCACTTAAACTTCTAACTATAAAGTCGTATACACGCAGGCAAGGACACCCGGTCTATGTTTAAACAAGAATCATGAACAATAGTTCTGAAGAAACAATCGACAAACTCTGCAACCTACAATGGTCCTCGGAAACCAGCACCGAGCGTGTCACCTCCCGCCGCGCCGCCATGTGGAACGAAGCGTGCGCGCGCTCAGGAAGCACCACTAACGAACTACCACTTCCTTGCACCAGCCCACTGTCCTTTGTTAATTATACCTGTACAAGTTGCTGCAGTAATATAGCAATATCTAGATGATGGCAAACACAGGTAATGAAAATCTTTTAGTCAATGCTACGATCATGTTATTCTTTGTTATACTCCGCCCTAAAAGTAAGAAAGTTCATGGTGTGTGTATGTGGCGAGTTTATAAGACACATCATGTTGGTTTCTCTATGTTTTTATTTGAGTTGCTGGATCTTAATGACCTCGTTTAGAAATATAATATACTTGCCTAATAGACACATTAATATAGGTAGTATTTATCATAAATCAAGTCCACTTCCCTTCAAATATGATGTTTTAAAGGCTACCTTAATTCAACTCATCAGAAACCATATAAGACTTATCAGCACAACCGTTCATCTCAACGGAATTCAAGTAACATTCCAGTGCAAAATGGCAGACCACTTGGATGTCTACTGGCAGTCCACTAACCGCCAATCTAGGTGCCTTCTCGTGTCTTATGCCATGACCGCTATTTGTACAGATAATCATACGCTATGGATGTAACTGTAGGCAAATTGTTTCCAACGGTGTCTAGGATTGTTGAACAAAATCCTGTTTCAAAGTTGAATACACAGCATAGCCAATTTTAAAAGTTGCTTCAGCTATTAATTACCTTTGAAGAGGTCACCGTGTCCACAATCGTTAGAGGATATTGACTTTTTGCTCACACAATACGAAACAATACAAAACTGTATACGTTGAAAGAAAACATCGTAAGCAGACCTGGACTTCTGTAATATTTAACCAGGTGTGTGAAAAGAGGAAGTTAAATGGATTAATTTAGCCATACAATTTTATGCAATGTGTGTTTTACCTTATAGTCTTCTACCAAGATCAAAGCCTTTCCTTACTTTTGAGCATAATCAGATTTGTGGACAACTCTTAACAGACGGTAAGTCTTGACAAATCTGCTTCCGTAGTTGCAGAATATGACCAAATATCCTGTGTTAAATTTAACTTTTTTAAATCAGATATTTTTTTTAAATACAGCAAAAGTATCTTCTTCTACTTTTAAATTGAAGACTGCTTGCAATTTTCTCTAGGTCTTCTTCCTACTCAACGATACCATCTTCTTCCTATCGCGTCATAAACTTTTTTGTAAGTTTTATTTTATTCTACACATATCGCTAAGTTTTATTTATGTACACACGGCGACACATCAAGCTACGCAAAACCAAATAAGCTGGCCGCGCGTAGGTAGAGTGCGATGTATACAGTCGCGCGGCCAGCTTATGTTTGTTTTGCGTAGCTTGATGTGTCGCCGTGTTTACGGTCCGGGATCCAAGACCGAAACCCAAAAAACAGGCGCATCCTTCATTCTTGAAAGAGGCAAAAACAAATATTAATATTTCATGGATTTTTGGCTAGCTGCAAACGATATTGTATTTTTAAGTTTATAATATTCTATAACAAATGAGTGCAAAGGAAAGCGAAGTCTTGGTGTAACTAGTAATAAATCAGAGCTTACAAACCATCACCCATCATTACGAGACGTTAGTTTTTACGTTCATTGACTCATATTAAGATGTAGTTAGCGTCGCTACTGTTTTTGTGCCGCCCCGACATGACAGCGCCGCTTTGATGGATTAATTAGATACCTCTACACTCCGTCTACTGTAAGTCCTACAAATCAACCCATTTTAATACTTATTTAGTCGTCCTTAGGAGTTATGTCAGGGTACATAATGAAATGGGCGAGTAGGAGAGCTGATGAGTATTTCTAACGGTCATAAACCTTTACATCTCACTCGCAATTGTGATTACCATTAGTCATAGTAAACGTTAATAGCCTTTAATTCCCTCTTTGAAGTATGGACTGTATGAGTTTTTTAAGGCGACAGGTATGATCAAAACGTATAGTTAAAACATCGAAGTTCTATTCTTATTCAATTTCAGTTCTAATCACATTGCAATCCAATTACTATTCAACTGTGCTGAATTCCGCTAAACTCTATGTAACTGACAGCCCTTAACGTCTGAGCGATCTGTCAAAACGGCTCTAACGGCTGTCAAGAGCAGTACCGCGATTAGTGCAATACCAAATGTGTCAAAAGTTATGCTTTGTACGTAGTCAATCACGGTTCAATCACAGAATATTTATCGCGATTGCAGCCCTGAGCTATCTCGATCACGCCGTGATGTCGATTGCGGCATCTTTGCCGTTATAAAACAAATAAGTATGAAACGACTAATGTAATGAATCTTGAAGAGGCGAAGAATGGTCCGTCAGGATCGTATCAGGTCGGTCTGTTGTATGTGCCTATCTGCCTACACCAATGGAAGAGAGGCGTGAGTATACATAGTATAAATACGTATAATATCAGTTTAAAGTTCTCATAAACAAAAACAGTAAACAAGACAACATTAGCGGAATAGTAGACAATATTCATAACTCTAAATAACTCTTTAGCCAGCTCGGTGGGGAATAACGATCGGTAAATATTGGCTAGTGCATGTAAACTTTGTAAGTTACGGGACATTGCTGAGGCAAATTATGAATAGACACTTACATAAGTAAGACCCTTGGGTCTAACGTCCTATGAACCAAATCCACAATAGGTACCTGCGTAGACCTACGTTTATGTAGGTATTTAATTGAAATTCACAGTAAAACTGCTAAATAAAATAAAATAATATTTGGTATATGCCATTCTTTGCTGAATATCAGAAGATAATAGGTATTATGTTAATACAAAGCCGTGGTGGTCCAGTGGCGAGTAACCTTGCCTGCCATGCAGGAAGCGATGGTTCTATCCCCGTCCAGGCCGACTCGTACCAATGAGTTTTTCGGAATTTATGTGCGATTTGTAACACCACTGGCTTTTCGGTGAAGGAAAACATCGTGAGTAACCCTGCATGCTTCAATTTCGAGGCATGTATTGTACCCACTGTCCATTATAAGTGGCGACGGGCTCACCCCCCGTCACACTAGACAGAGTTTCGGAACTACTGGTGAAACGTGGATGTTCTGAGGTTTCAGAATATCTCTGACTACCCCCTCGGGGAATATAGTCGTGAGCATATGCATGCACAATTCGGTTTGTGACTTCAGTTGCAGGTCTAATTGTAGTTCTAACTAACTTCAACACTTGTCATATTACAATAACAACAATGCGTTGGCTTGGTTTTTGACACACAATATTACTAAATCAAATATGTATGAGCTAATTTCAAGAACTATTGAACAATTCACGTTAATACTGTCGAAATTGAAATTGTCGCGAAAGATATATAGAATCATGCAGTGAAAGTCTTAGGTAAAACGTAAAAAATATAAGGCTTTTCTTTATTCATTAATAAGGACATATTTGCCGGGAAGCCGTGGTGGTCCAGTGGCGAGTAACCTTGCCTGCCGATGCCGTGCAGGAGGTGATGGTTCGATCCCCGTCCAGACCGACTCGTACCAATTAGTTTTTTATCCGTTATTCACCCTACGCACGGCCAGCTTATGTTGGTTTTAGCGTAGCTTGATGTGTCGCCGTGTGTACATCTTGTTGTAGATACGGGATTAAAAAATCACAGTTATAGGGTTTTATTAATTATGTCTAGATTGAGCCTCACGCTTCTACCATATAAAACAAACCCTTAGACAATACAACTATGGCTGAGTTACACGTGTAATTCTACTAACAAACTTTTCTGACACTTTTTGCGGGGGACGAGTGAAATCCGCAACTTTGGATTTTATTCCATTACTTCAGATTCTAATATTGTTAAAAATAGTCTCGTGTGAACCTCAACCGCGACTAGTTTGGAGTTATTGTTCCGCAATTTATTGGCTGTCTTGTTTATTAATAAGGTATACAATTTAATGCAAATGCACATGATCAATTGATCTTGTAACGTTGCAGAGGGGAAATGCTACCACAAGGCTGGTCCCAAGTAATATGGTCTAAGAACAAAACGGGCCAAAATTGTTAGGTTGGTGTGCGTGAGGCGTTATACAAATTATGTCTGCTTGCATATATATATGCTTGCATATGTGCGTGCATATATAGATAGGGTTTAGATGTCAGTGTGCTGGCAGCAATTTTTTTCGACACGTTCGTATCTTCGACTGTCTATTTTAACATACAAGGTGTTCCAAAAGTAAAAATAAACATTTAAGGTAAATTATTTGTGCAGATGGCGAGCATCGAGGTATCACTCGCCGGGTCCCGGCGGCGCAGCGCGGGCGCACGGGACGCCAGCCGGGAGCTGGACGCGCTGCGCACCGCCCTGACTGATAAGGACGCCCTTATACAAAGGTTATAAGTGACTAATTACGATTTATTTGGTACTCGTAGTCACATTGCAACCTTGGCTACAATATGTTTGTGTAATTCGCGCTGTGCTCGCGCGGTTTGATTTTCAGCTTGCCACGAGGCTCCGCCATCTCTTTTCTCGCAGGTGTTTTTTCTGAAATGATAATCTTTGAGATTGTGGTAGATAACTCAAACAAAAAACTAGACATTGGCAGAAATGCAGTGCTAGACACAAGCATAACGCCGTTAATTCTTTAAGACTGACATTCGTTTGTGGAGAACAGTTGTATAACAAACAAGTTGAAAGACTGACTGTAGCTGGAAAGAGGCACGAGTATATCATAGTATAGCATAAAGCATTAAATCCATATATCCCATGACTTAATTTAAAATCATATCTTTCACAGTCTAAAGAAGCAATTAAGCGCTTCACTCAGCGCAGCGCGTCTAGCGGCGCAGGCGTCTTCACCGCCAGCGTCGCGGTCCAGCTCGCGGCAAGAAGCCGCGGCGCTGTCGGCCGAGGAAAGACGAGCGCTGGAGGAACGCGCAGCGGCTGTGCGTGCTGACCTGGACGCCAGGAGGAACAACATACAGGAGCTGAGGAGAAGGCTCGAGAAGACACATGTCACTGAGTGAGTTGAAACAGCAGTGTTATGGAGAAGGAATTTGTGGAACTCGCCTTTATTTGAAAGGGAATTATCTTCTGCCATATTAGTTCTGATGCGTTAAAACCGATCATAGTTTGACAGATGTAGGTCAGAGCGCGACTCAGGTAGTGCATGATTTGCTTGGATGAAAAATTGAGGGTTACTCTTCCATATGACCGTATACTAAGAATCATAATTCTTACGAAAACATTCTGCCAGAGTTTCCATATAGTGATCTGTCTCTACACAATATCGAAACAAGAAAGATACGACGTCCAGAAGAGTCGTTATTACTGTTCCTCCTCCCAAGAATATCGTGAAATGGACTTTTAATGTTTCACAGGAATATAGACACGCGGATCCAGCAGGCGGAGCTGCAGTACAAGTTGGGCCGCGAGGAGCTGGAGCTGCTGACGCTGGGCGAGCAGGCGCGTGCCCTGGCGCAGCTCATCGAGCAGGCCGAGGCCGCCTCCAGGCGAGACGTCACCACGCTCTACAGGTCAGCCATCTACTCATCACTTAAGCATGGCGTAGCGACTAATACAAAGAAAACACGTCGACGTTTTTTCAAGCTAAAATAATTAGTCACCGAAGTTTGGTCACATGACACTTAAATTGTCATCGACCAGCGTATCTAGTCAGAAATAAGACACACCTAATCTAACCTAAACTAAAGACGAGGGGGTGTACGAAGAGAGCTCCTGGATTGTCAGAAGAGAAGAGTAAACATTTTAAACTGTCCCACAAGTCTCTCCCACCGCTTTAATGTTCATCTTGTACATACAGGACGTACAGGATGCAGATTACATATAATCATGTATATATTTCATCTATATACATGATACTGTAGCATCATATTGATACTGTACATAGATGAAATATAAGGCAACGGCAATTCACTATGACAACAAAAGACAATAATATTTTGAGAGTCAGGAGGATGACTCTGGGCTATCTTGGAAGCATCAAGTATTAAATCAAAGAAGATAGGAAAAAGTTTAAGTTTGAGGGTCAGTCTCAGTTTAGGACATTCCGCGTTGACAAATTAGGTCATTATGCGTCGACACCGACTATTCGTCAAACGGGTCAAAGACTTTCTTGTAGGGAACCGTTAAGTATCTCAGATCTTATTTCTTACCTTCTCAAAATTGTAGAATACTCGTGTTTTTGTTACACGTTATGATACAATGAGACTAGTCTATCACAATTGTATCAAACCACATCGGTTATCGTCGATCGTCTAAACGCAAACTAACTATTGTACGAACTATTTCCGCATCGCGACCATGATATGCATGTGAAACTGTTTAGCATCATGTAATTACGTAGATTTTTACGATTCCATTGAAAAGTTAAACTTCTCACACGAGGCAGTGGAAATAGTGTAAATTGTAACGCAATCAATTTAATTCTCTGGCGTATTTGAGAAAAGCGTGAAGATGGCAGATAGGAGTTGTACAAATCGTCAGTAATTGTTACGTTGATTGCGCCATCGTCAGCTATTGTTCCGGGGGGCGGGGTCGGGCAGTGCTCGCCATACTTTCTAGCAATCGTTGGGAAAATCTTGCCAAAATGTAGGGTAATTCGTCAATAGGAGAGAGTGCGTCCTGACAATCTAGCATAACCGCCAGATCCGCGATCTCGCGCGATCGTATTCTATCTTTCACTTGGTGCATACTGTACAGAGCGAGATAAAAAGTGTGACAAAGACATGTCGCGCGCCGTATGTAGTAGTAGTATGTAGGCCTAAAAGCTCTGGACACACGCGGCTAGCCGCTTCTATACAAAAAACCAGGAACGAAAGTAGTTTAAGCTAGTATTAATGAAAACAAACTCACAACCATTTTGGGACTGCTGACAAACATATCTACAACTGCCAAATACCTTATCAAGCGTAAATTTTCCAGCAGGATTCTCTTTTAGCATATTCAGGGTTTCTGGAACTTGGAACGTCCTATCAAGTGATTAGCTTTTCGTCCACATAACACTGCAGAAACCATTTCCTTCATCACCTCAAAGGAAAACAAAGGGAAAGTGCTGAAATGAAAGCCAGTAGGACCCGAACCGAAATGAAATGAAAATAAAACGATCGAGATTGTGAAATTGATTAGGTCTTTTTATAAATTAATGAAAAACAACCTATTGTAGATAAGCCACTTTAAACAATATACTAAACAATACTATATCTCTCACATCGATCGTAATAATGTTATCATCAATTAAATGTAGGTATGTTATGGAAGATATTTCTCACGGCTAGGGTTCCACGGGCGGAACAATGACGCCATTACTCCATTACCATACATTATTGGTATTGGGTTCTCACGCTGCGGTTTGTGGCTTGCCTGCGTCTGCGCACACAACCGCCCCGTGAAATACTGACCCATATTTATAAGTTTTCCTTATTACAAGGAAGGTTGGTAAAAACTTGCTAGACTAGAAGTCATAAGCATTATACAGAGTGTAAGTGACTTTCACTTTGGAGCTTTCAGGAAATGCGAAAAAAAATCCGCTGCTCCATACAAAACATCTGTACCTACTCGACTCAAATGTATGAAACCGGTGATTTCTGTTCACGTTTTCTGAGGATGGCTCCATAGTGAAAGTTGTTCAGTTTGATGGTCTGAACTTTCAGTATTTGTCAGGCTGTCACTTACATCCTGTATAGGGTCCTTCTTAATATGCTGACCATTTTTATGGGGATGATCAGACCGTCAAACTACAACTTTCTCTCTGGCACCAACATCTGGACAGCAGATATTTTTGTCGATGTAGGTCCCATTGAGAAAGTTGTTCAGTTTGATGATCCGATCATCCTCTTAAAAAACTGTCATTATATTAAGAAAGACCCTGTACAACATGATTTGTAAATCAAATCTGACAGATTTTAGATTACGTCTGATTACATCAAATTATATTAAAAAGTATTATTCTTAATCTCGGAGATCTTTCCATTTTGAAGTAGAGACTATAGATGGTGATGATGATTACAATCGAAACGATGTACACACGGTGACACATCAAGCTATACAAAACCAACATAAGCTGGCCGCGCGACGTTATACGTTACTCGACATACGCGCGGCCAACTTATGTTGGTTTTGTATAGCTTGATGTGTCGCCGTGTGTACCTATTACTAATATTATAATTGTGGAAGTTTAGATGTTCTGGATTAACACATAGGATACCTACATTTTAAAGTCAACGCAGGCGAAGTCGCGGGCAACAGCTAGTTTAAATGAACTGCTGGAAATACGGGGTCAATTTTATAACTTTACCATGTATTCTACTCATCAAATTGAACAACCTTCACTATGGAGCCAACTTCTGCTTCAAAAATCTGCTGTCCCATACATTTGAGTCGAAAAGATACTGCAGTTTTGTATAAAACAACATAAATTTTTTCGCAATTGCGAAGTTGGCTCCATACTGAAAGTTGTTCAGTTTGATGAGTAGAATACATGAGAAGGTTATCCGCAGTGATTTAAAATTTACCCTGTATATCTTCCACACGTCACTGCAATGTGCCCAGTCCCAACCAGCAACTCTTGGCGCACGCCAAGTAGCCCAAATAAAAAAGACAATCTTCCTCTTCATTCCAAGTCTATCCTTTAAGACTGACCAAGTCCATCCACATTAATGAATGTCCGCATCCAACACGTGACCGCTCCATCACGCCATGACACCGGGCCCTGGGAACGCCGGGGGCTCCTCCCACGGCCTTTAGTCTAGACCTGGTGAAAAATGTCTTCCATATCTCGTAATTACTTAATCGTCGCCTGAGCACATGCGCGACGCTAAAATGACGCCGCGGCGCGTTTGTGCTGAAAGATCGCTATAAATTATTAACGTTATTGTGGATTGTGTGTCATTTGTCTTGCTGAGAGATTAACAGAGCAGGTTTTTTAGTGAACGAGTATGTATCATTTGTAAACCCTTTATACAGGGTCCAACTTAATATGCTGAGAGTTTTTTAAGATGATGAACAGACCATCAAACTGAATAACTTTCTCTATGGGACCAATGTCGAAATCACGAAATAGAAATCAGCTGTCCCATACAATTGGGTCCAGTAAGATTTCAGTTTAGTATGGAACAGCTGATTTTACTTTCGCGATTTCGTCATTGATCCCATAGAGAAAGTTGTTCAGTTTGATATTTCCTTTCTAGATATTTTTTAGTATTTTATGTATTTGAGATTGCGAATAAATAATGTTATTATGATTCTAGATAAAAATGCATATATTATAATAGTACCATTTTTTGGAAGTTCCCCCGATGTACCTGCGCGTTGAAAAATTTTGATAGCGCGCGAAATTATATGGACCAATCATGTTATGCCACCTTCAAACCTTTGACACGATTGGCTAATTGTTTCGCGCTCTTTTCGCTACTATACGACTTTGCACCCTTTGATTACTAAACGACTTCTGGTTTTGTCGGGGGACTGCACAAACGAAGATTGACGAGGGTAATTATTTTCCTGGTCGTACTGTACCTGTTTCAAGATCATAGCAGGTCGATCAATTGTATCTACTTACCTCAAAAGGATAGATACATGCGTGAATATGTACGTGTGTATGCGAAGATGCCGTGGGGTGTCCAGATTCAAATACCACCAACCCAGTCGGGAGTCGTAAGGAGACTAATTCCTCCGGGCACATCTTTGACGCCTAAGCCGTGTGGCTGCCGGTTATGGACACGACATCTGACCCCACCTCTAATCGCATCCCTTTCCATCATATTTAGTAGGATAAGGCCAAGAGAGTGGATCTTTATGTAGCGCGCTATTATCACTTCAAAATATCCTGCTTTCCTTGCCTGCTTTTCTGTAAAGATTAGCAGTCTCCGTTGTCGAATTAGAATAATCGATCATCATATAGAGATAAATGAATTCAAGATCCATCAAGAATATCAAGATTCAAGAGTATCATTTCCATTTATCATCACAACCACTGAGATAGTCGATCCCCATCGGACAACGGATAGGAGGCGAATATCACACACGCCCCCGCCAAAGGTTGATCAAAATTATCTAAGAATCTTATAAGACGGTGTCTTATCGAGATAGATGTGCCGGTGTCTTATGATAGAGCAAAGCCTTTGAGCTCAATACTTAATATTTTATTGCTTTCCATAATTACAGCATTCATTACGGCTTACTGTTTCCAAGAAAAAAGAAACTTACATCGTAAAAAAGCGTCAAGTTAGTCTAGCACTTCCGTGAAATCAACGTATCTGAAGATACAGTTACGATAAATGCTCATGCGCGGGCGCAGCTTAATGAGAGCTTCTTAGGAGTTATTAAGTTTCCCCCCGGGGCATCGAGCACCCGCGTCGCCGCCGGCGCCGCGATGTACCGTTGTTAGGGTTAATGGGTAAGAGGTTGAAAACACATGCGATGTGCTCACATACACTGTTATCCCATGTTAAATACTATACAATACCTATAGACAGGAACTTTCTTACGCAATTACATCAGTATCATCTTATTGAAGAGCTACGTTCTGGACGAAGTAACTTATTATTAATCGGTGGTTCTGGACTTATTATTAATCTGTGGTTCTGGCAAGTGGCAAACGGCTCACTAACGGTCATACTGGAGAGAGTTTAGGCACGCTAATGACGTTATTCTGCATATTCAGATTATGTTGAATTTAGAATATATCTGCCTATCTAAGGGGAATGTAGTCGTGAGCATTTTCATGGGGATGGTCAGACCATCAAATTGGACAATTTGTTCCATATAAAACTGCCATCATACTGAACCAAAATGTATGGGACAGGAAATTTTTTTTTGCGATTTCGATATGACTGCCATATAAAAATTTTGTCAGTTTAATGATCTGAACATCCCTTCAAAAAACCGCTAGCATGTTAAAAAGGGCCCTATATTATGCTTGCTTATGTTCTTGCTTGTCACTGTAGCATACGCCAATCCTGTCGCCTTTCTGCAAGTGCTTTCACTTCTTGAAACGACACGAGTATCAATGATTAAATATCGACCACCGAGACCAAAATAACTCGGGCACATTAAAGTTTATTGATAAATTTCTTTAACGATAAAAACCTATTCTAGTATGTGAAAAGCTCGCATGCCTGCGGGTTCTTCGCATATCGTGAACATATCGGATGCTATTTTTTATGACTTGCTATGTATGTAATTTATGTATGATAAATTCAGACACCAATTAATTTTTTATTGTATTTGTATATCTTTTAATTCAATTTACTACACAACAGAAAAATGATCGCATTCGATACCTTGATATTGGGTCCTTCTTAATATGCTGACTTTTTTTAAGGGGATGATCAGATCATCAAACTGAACAATTTTCTCTATGGGAACAACATAGAAATCGCGAAACAAAAATCAACTGTCCAATACATTTGGCTCAAGTAGGTTTATAGTTTTGTATGGAACAGCAGATTTTTTTTCTTGATTTCGATGTTGGTGCCATAGAGAAAGTAGTTCAGTTTGACAGTCTGATCATCCTCTTAAAAAAGTGTCAGTAAACTAAGAGGACATATATTACGGAATCCCTTATTAATAAGAGTATTTGCCTCTATAGGTAGATATGGAACATTTTACTTAAAAATGTATATCATCAAAAATTCTCTTTCATTAATCTTTTTTTCGTTAGAGCAAATCTTTATGATGACCGGTAGGTACATAAAAAACAATAGAATGCAGTGTACAAATGTCTGTTAATTAAATCCATAAAAAAGTGATAATTAAAAAGCGATTTCACGTTAATTTCGCTCTCTGTGGGAACGTGAAGATGTGAACAAGTAGGTATTTGTCAAAAAGCTTGTAATGGCAGGGTACAGTGAAAGTGCGGATTTGTAGAAAATAATGAGGGGTTTTGTAGTAATTCAGATTTTTTAGGCTGTGGACGAGTTAGTGTTGGTCTTCGATGTGAAAGAGATGGTCTTTCGCCGAAGATAGCGTATGCCTGAGGAATCCAACAGAAGTTCAGAAGTTACTGATATCGTAAAATTACGCAAAACATAATGTTTTTCTAGACTACCTATGTTAAAACGTAAAATATTTGCATTTTTAACACCTTGTTCATGGCATTGTATACATTATGCCAGTAACTCGTGCCGTTTCTTCACTTAACAGATTACCATATAATTGGAGGCATCACAAGAAGTTGTATATGAATTGAATAATATAAGATTATTCGCACTGAATAGAATTCCTGTGGTCCATGTTTGGCAAGAAAACTAAAATAATACATTATCCATAAGCTTTACAACACTATATAAATATTTAATAGATTGTCTGATATATAGGTAGGATGCAGTTGCATGCGGACCGAACAAAATTGTCCTGCGACCAGTAATAAAATACAGGATGCTAGCGGAAACTTTAATCACGTTTTGAAAGAATAAGAATAGTTCTGTCACTGATTTTGTATGCTACCTTGGTTTTTTGGAGTCGCGCTGCAAGTCTGGCGGAGTACGGACGCGTGCGTATCGGCGCGTTGGGCTTGCACGTGGCTCCGCCATTTTGTGAACTCTTTTGGGTTTTAACCTTAAAACAATCACTTGAAATTATAAACTACTTACATTGGCAAAACTGCCACACTAGACTTAATTAATACTACTGATCATTTTCCTACGTATACTCTCCACATAACGAGACATTGCCTGAATTGTGATAACACATCGGATGCCACTAAACAAATATTGAATTGAATTGAATTACCTTGGTTTTTGTATGGTCCGCGCATTTATATGCTAAACATGCTTAACTATAAACGCACACTTATTGGGACTTCAAATCAAATAGTAAAATTTAGGTATCAATCAAAAAGTCAGGTAGTCAAAAACACTTTGCCTCATCCACAATTAATATTTCTCTATAATTCTAATCGTGTGGTCTTGAGCTTTGAATAACCTGTAGATATAATATAGAACGAAACCAATTACGTCCAGATAGTCAAATGACACAAAAGTGTTTATGAAAACCAATAACCATATATTGCCATAACTCGCAACCATTCCTTACCTCCCGCTCGATACCACTGTAATCTAATACCATCAGCTCTCCAACACGCCACTCTCATCTCTAGAGCGAAAAGATAAGAGTCATACTTGATAAAAAGTTAAATAGTTGTTGCGTATAATCGTGCCGTCTGTCATACGCGCGCGGGCGCAAGATTGCGCGCCATATCGGGAGTGGATAAATCAACATCTTTACTATTGATGATAATACCGGCCTTAACTGCATATTGCGGCTGGATGTATAATGCATTACGAGGTTCTAACTCGAGGATGGATGCAGGATTGACGAGCGTTTTATATAAAATGAGCGGTTTTCTGCATCGGTACGAATACTGCCGCCGGCCGCCCGCTGGCAGGAATGGTGTTTTAGTAAAGTCGTTTAGAAAATAAGGCCTTACTTAGACGCAGTGGTTGGTGAGATGAGTGATATATTGGCAGAGATAACTATCTCTGGAAGCGAAGTTCTCACGTAATAACTATGAGATACATAAATGTGTCTACAGGTTTCAGAGTAGGCGTCTGTGTATCTATTTGAGATCGAGAGTAATTTTCTCTATATCATGAGCTTACTTATAATATCAATAGCTCCTTATTGCCGTTAGGTACGCAATGCTTTGACCAAGGAAGATGGCTATGACATTTGGGTATCAGCATAATTATAAGAGTGTGTTAGTTATTTTGTGGTAGTAGCTCTCTTTATTCATATGATATGAAGATGAAGAGATGAAATAATGAATGCATATGCTCACGACTATATCGAATCGATCGAACCATCGCCTCCTGCACGGCAGGCAAGGTTACTCGCCACTGGACCACCACGGCTCTGAAAATAATGCTTGTGTTTAAAATGAACATACTTGCGATGGTTCAGCAACATTAATGTGGATTTTCCTGAAAATTCCCGTGAGACAAAGCGAACTAATTGAATCATTCAAGCCAGATTCCAGCAGTAGAAAGTGATTACAGCTGATGTACCTCCTCCTCAGTACCTCCTACTATTATCAAACTTAGTAGGTATTATCTGAAACAAAATAATATATTATAATACCTAGACTTAGTATAATTTTGCCGTATAAAAGGAAAAAAATAAATTCACAGGTCTATACACGGTGTAACAAAACACCCTAGTAATACTAAAGGGGGTGCTTCAGGCCATCAAACTGAACAACTTGCAATATGGAGGCAAAAACTAGAAAAAAATAAAAAATCTGCTGTCCCATACAAAACTGCAGTTCCAAATCGACTAAAATGTATGGGACAGCAGATTTTTTTATTCTTTCTCGATGTTTTCTCCATAGTAAAAGTTGTTCAGTTTGATGGTTTAAACCACCCCCTTAAGTATTACTAGGGTGTTTTGTTACACCGTGTATAAAAATGGCGATACGATGGTAAACTCGTGCTGGCTCTAGAGATAATACATTTCACAAAGCGCCGGCATAACAGACGAAACTAATTGTAATGTAAAACCGTAAAGTATTCCATATCGGACCCATTACAGCAGTCGTTAAGTGAAGTTACGATGCGCAAGCGCAACGCGTCAGCCGGCATGCAGCGCGCGCGCATACGATCTCACGATACGGCATGCGGCAGCTTCACGCGCTATTCTAATTTGCCATAACTTCATGCAACCGATGCTTAGCATCGTCGTTATCCTCTGTAGAATTATATTTTCACTTCAATCAATGAAAACATCATCGCATCGAAGTCTTCTAATATTACATTACTAGATGCTACATACACTGAGAAAAAAATGCTACGTATACGTAGCCCGTCGCAGCTTACGTACCTTACGACGTAATGAAATCATAGTGAAGTACTTAAGTTGTCTCGTACTTCACAATGAAGCTTCATTATGAAGTACGAGACAACTTAAATACTGATGCAACACTCGTAATCAGTATCGCGTCGTAAGCTACGTGGTACGTAAGCTGCGACGGGCTACAGTACGTGCTGCGTAGCATTTTTTTCTCAGCGTACCTACATTTACAGCCTTATTTCTAAATTACTACAAAATATTAAGGTGTATTCAGAAAACGAAACTAAACAATTACCTACCATAGAAAAAAGGATAGCGAGATCCGCACTTTTTTGTAGAAAAAATAAATCTCGTTTTTCGAGCCATTGTTCCCTGAGGAAAATTGTTAAGTTCCGATCGTTTCGGTATCTGAATACACCCTTAAATGTATTGTTGACGATTCCAGTTACTTTGTTAATTTCAGACGATGGAAGAATCTATGAAATAAAATGATTATAACATTTAGGTATAAAACACATCGAATTTATATCGGATATTTATCCCTACAGTTGTACCTAATGCAATAAAGATTAAAGAAAAAGCAATTAAGAATGAAATGCAAGAAATGCAAAGCGCTTTTGCTTCGGAGACGGCCGTCGCCACTTGTCTTCCCGCTCACGCTGCTACAATTACTCATGCTCTCTCGCTCGCACCACGCCGCGCGCCTTATGGTGTTATGCAAATCATTGCATAACCTGTGGCGACACGTTCCACGCCTACTTTGCACTCCTAACCCTCTTATAATGTTCTGTGATTAGCACAATACTTTTTTAATAAGATAAAAAAAGCATAATAACTATATTTAAACTAGTGAGAGAATATCACTAAATTGTGTGATACTACCTATTGTGCCGCGGCTGCAGAGAGGATCGCGTGGATGCGTCAGCTCACTTTACTTCTCGTTAGTAATTTTATTATGTTAGTGATATTAGCGTTCTCAACCTTATCTGCTCTGCTCGTCACAGTCGCATTAGCGTCTAAATTACACGGAACTGTCTTCCAGTTTGTTTACCTTCAACTTTCATTTTTAGGGTTCAAAAGTTACAGGCCTAAATAGGTAGGACGGACGGACGGACGGAAGAACAACGTAGGCTTAGTAATAGGGTCCCGTTTTCACTCTTTCAAAATACTCGTGAACATATGCTTAAATACAACAGATAATAGGAATCGAAAAGGTGGTATGTGTATATGAGGGTCTGGGGTCTGAGGTCACTAGCTTATAGTTTATTTACTTTACTGTATAGTATCAATTATTTTATTAAGTAGACTATGTATTATTGTATACATAACTTTAGCTTAAGAATTTATATTGTAATAGTTATTAAGTCGTGTTATGTTGTAGAGTTTCTGGCCGCATCTTCTCTACAGCGACAAAACGTTCCGACGCGGTGGTAGCTTTAAAAAAGATTTGACGTTTGATAAGTGTGCTGCAAGCTCCTATATTGAATAAATTATATTGACTTTGACTTTGACTTTAAGGTGACGCCAAGCATACAAAAAATATATATTTATGACGAAAATAGTAGTACTCGTACTGGAGAGTAAATTTTAGCGCATCAAAGGTTAACACAACGTGAGCTTAGTAAGAATAGCTATATCTATAGGGAGGCATTCTCATTCGGGTTCGCTTCGCCGCACTCACGTCCTACAACTGGCGTGGGAAACTAAATTGTGGGAGATTGCCGAATGAAATTTTACAACTTATTTGATACCTTTTGATGGTTTAGTCACAGCAAATGACTTTTAGTTGCGCAGGGTCTGAGGTTTGTTTTCCGGTTTATACAAGTCTATAGATTCTCTCTCTCTTCCTGGCGTTAATCCAAAAAGCCTTCCCCGTCTGTTCTCTCCACCTTGCCCCATTACTGACGTCATCTTCGGAGGCATTGTACTCGGATACAAGTCTATGGATTGATTATAGAAATTATTATAACGCTCAATAGAGATGTAAATAGCTCTAAATTAATATAGAAGTTTCAATTGAATAAGTATCATAAATAACGAAGAAACGTGCACGACGCGTTATCATAAAATAACATACAAAGTCTAAAGAGACTCGTTTAAGCTCTGGGAAGGGGTAGAGGCGCGAGACAGCGAGTTGGACAATGGGATGCGCACGCGCAGCCCGAGGTGTAGGTATGTGGTGTAGGCGTCGGTCGCGACCGCGGGAGCTTCGCTGCTGCTGGTAGGACGACCAACTGTTGAGAATACACTATTGATTTTGTAACATGAATTACACAAGTTACCTGATAAGGATCACAGGCCACATTATTTTAGTATCCTCATTTCAGTTCATTCGCGCAAAAGAAAAAAAAATTCAAGACGCATGGTCTTTGACGCATTGATTTCCCCAAAATGATGATAATTATCACTGACACTGAAGCATTATCATATCTCTCCCTACGAAGAAAATTCGAATGCGCCATACAAAAGACTTCAACGAACACTCTTTTGTCTTAAACAAATGTAATAAGTACTCGATACTTTATTTTTGTTATTGTAGAAGGCTTTAGATCTTATTAAAAACTGGCTGATGCTTTCACTTCAACCAGAAATAGCAATCGGCACTAATCATTAACAACAATTCCTACATAATTCGAAACATGTAAAAAATTCATAGGCTTTACACTCGGGCACGTTCAGGTCAGTGCTTTCGCTTGCCCTCGGCCATGACTTCACTACATACCTACATAAATATAATGCTATAATAATGTACTATATAGCTAAGACACGGCACCCATCGGCCGGGATATCGGTCGGCGTGGCGAAGCGTGTCCGCTCGCCGTGTCGGGACCAACTTGTCCACATCGTCTTTTTGCAACATAAGCCTTTATACAAGACGTAATCTTTATACATTTTGCCTTAAGGAGAGTGCGAGCCCTGTAGTGAGAACTAAAAGTTCAGGTAGGTGGGTGTAGGCAGTACTACAGATACAGATGTGCGGTGATAGACTTTACTATTCGTTAGTTTCAATTTGCTTGTGGTTCCGAATTAAGAACATCCCATTTCTTGACTTGGTTGTCGAACGAGACACGTCCTCCGTCCTAAAACCTGCCCCTCTGGAATGATTTCTCTACTTTTACGCGACTTGGCTTTTTTCAATACTACATGTCTCGGCAAGCACGGCTTTTGCTCTCTTAAAAGCCTGGTAAGAGATCCTTTGTATGCAGCGAAGACGCGTCGCACGCGGATAGAGAAGTCATACTAGAGGCGCTGAACACTGCTAGCCCGGCAAATCAAGGCAAGCATTAAAATGTAGCAGTGTTTCTGATATCTGATATATTTCTGATAGTGTCTTTGAGTGTATGTATTAAAACGGGTTTCTGATATTTCAGAATACAATTAAGAAAGACCCATTAGCGAATCAATTTGTTAAATGTCTTGACTCTTGACAGTAGATAACGTTGTAACACACACATAACATTTTAGTTGCTGATAAAATTCAAATGAGGATCGGAGTAGGCGGAAATTTTACTCGCTTTTTAATATCTGTGTCTTCTCGATGAAACTGAATAGGTATAAGTACTTCAAATAATGAAGTGGTAATATTCACCAAGGCGAGTTGGTGATCACATCAGTTAGATGGAAGTAATGGATGGAGGTAGTTTACGGAATGCTGCTGTCCAAAACTCTTTTCCGCCGCCGCCAAGTAAGAGATAAGATGGCTCTATACTAGGCCGTGACTATGCAGACCACAATGATTATATGAACTCCTGCATCATCATCAGCCTGCATACACCTACCTGGCGTATTTAAGGATTACCTACTATAGTTATTCCGCTATTAGCGAACCTCACATATTCTTCAACTTATTCTAATCCCTCAATTTGGTAGGTACATAGGTACTTATTGTTTTAAGTTGAATGTAATGTTTTTCGCCAACAAACTGTGTAGGTAGGTACTGCAGTTTGAAGAAATTTAGCAAAACTTGTTCCCTTAGTGTTACATATCGAACCTATATTAGTTCCTAAAATAGATTATAATGATTACGATTTTTGTTTGCAGTACGGTGCGTGAATGCGGAGGCAATGCGACGCTGCTGGCGACGGAGGTGCGCGAGGGCACGTGGAGCGCGACGTCGCGCGGCGCCGGCGCGTGCGTCGAGTGGGCCGGCGACAACCCCGCCGTCAGGCCGGGGGACAGGTCTGTATTCTTTGTTACATTGTAGTTAGGAGAAAAGAAGTACACACGGCGACACGTCAAGCTATACATAACCAGCATAAGCCGGCCACACGTAGATAAAATCACGTATAACGTCGCGTAGCCAGCTTATGCTAGTTATATTTTGTTTGGCATGTCGCCGTATGTACTTATACATGTTATAATGTTACTGACATAGCGGGAAAAAGATATAAGAAAGAAAATTAATAAAAATGTCTTACCAGCCATTCTAATACGTTGAGGAGTTTCTCAAACTGTTTCCTTTCCCCAAGTAGATAGAAACGAGGGGAGTTGACTTCATAAAATATATTTTAGTTTTAACTGTTCAGTAAATAAACCGTTTGAAAATAACGCCAAACTCACATTTTCAGTAATGCTGTTGCTTGAATACTATTTTTAATAACTGGATGAACTATAAAAAGTATCAAAACGACGACGAAAAACAATGACGTCACTATTCAATTTTTAGTACAATATTTCATACAAAGCACGCGTTTTGACGTTTGATAAAGAGTTGTTAATTTGACTAGTTGGACACTCGCGGATTCTTATTCGTAGTTATCCGTCAATCGGGGCCCACTGCTAACCCAGAATTTTAAAGTCTTTAATAACAGTCTTAACCACTGGTTGGTTAATAACATTTAACCGTAAAAACTAGAAACCGTAACTAAACATAATTAAACCAACATCTAACACAGTTTAACTGCAAGAAATTATGTAAATAAGTAATGCAAATGTAGGATATTAATACGAGAGGAAATGCTCGCGGCGATTCCGCCTGCTATTTGTCGACGTCGCATTAGAATGCGCACGCGCAGATAAAATAGCGCTCAGTGCGGCTAGCTGCTCCAGCATTTTCAAAGAATGCATAATATTTCTGGCTCTTTATTCAGACTGACAACCTGTCTGTCTGTTACTTGTAACTTTACAACCGGATGCCATAGAGTTTATTTACACATAAAGTAATAAAAGTGCGAACGTCTAAAGGCGCGTTAAGGTGGAACCTCATACCTTCTGTACCTTAATTAATACAGAGTGTAACAAAATACTCTTGTAATACTTAAGGGGATGCTTCAGACCATCAAACTGAACAACTTCATGCATCATGCTTTCTGCATTTTTCATTTAATTTCATTTTCATTTCACTTTCACTATGAAGCCAACTTCGAAATCGCGAAAAAAAAAATCAGCTATTCCATACAAAACTGCATACGACACTGTATGAGACAGCTGCATTTTTTTTCCAGATTTCGAAGTTAGCTCCTTAGAGAAAGTTGTTGTTTGGTATTAACAAGGGTGGTTAGTTACACCCTGTATCTTAGGGTAGGTTTCGCATCGATTTGTTAGTATCTCTACGCAGGCATCATTTTAGTCCCATCAATGTTGAGCACATACATTAAACTCCCGCAGCGCCAGATTCCCAGCAATTACGAGTCTCGGACACATGTCGGGTGCTATCGGGGGACGCGCAATTAATTCACTGCGATTTATCAGTTAGCGCGCCAACACCGCTACTCGTAGACACCTGCGACTAGATGAGTGGTTGTGTCGAGGCAGAGTATTAGAAGCCCCCTGTAGTTTCATTGAGAGGCGTAAACAGCTTAGGTGAATCGTCACGGATCCTACTTGATATAAACCGTTTGGTATAAATCTAGAGGCAGGGTATTGATATCATTAGCATCCTTTTAAATTAAGGGTCTACCTATCAACATGAACAACTTTTAGAATGGGAGCAAACCAACAGGAGCAAAAAAAAAATCTGCTGTTCAATACTAAACTGCAAAATTTATGAAAACATTTTATATGTAAGAAAAAATTTGTCTTTATTTCCAAAAAATTGTGATGTCCATAATTACAACACTCGAAACAAAAATAAACTGATATCTCCACACTTTCGGCTTAGTAGGGTCAACACGTCTTTCATGGGTCACTGTATACGTTGTTATAATAAAATCCCCGAAACCATTTTGAATCTTTCCGAAAACATGTTTAAAATTCAAATCAAAAAAGTCCTCTGTAAAAAAGCATATTATAAACTGGATGATTATTTAAATGATCAAAATGCTTGGGTCTGAGGTCACTAGCTTATAGTTTATTTACTTTACTGTATAGTATCAATTATTTTATTAAATAGACTATGTATTATTGTATACATAACTTTAGCTTAAGAATTTATATTGTAATAGTTATTAAGTCGTGTTATGTTGTAGAGTTTCTGGCCGCATCTTCTCTACAGCGACAACACGTTCCGACGCGGTGGTAGCTTTAAAAAAGATTTGACGTTTGATAAGTGTGCTACAAGCTCCTATATTTAATAAATTATATTGACTTTGAATGCTCTCAAATGTATGCAACAGCAGATTTTTTTTCGCTCCTATCAATTTGTTTCCATAGTAAAAGTTGTTCATTTTGATAGGTAGACTCTTAGTTTAAAAGGATGCTAATTCTATAAATTTCACCCTGTATAATAAAATTGTAAACTTGGCGTGGAGGGGGTTTAGGATACGTAATGGAATTCATTGAGGCCATTTTTAGAATTTTTGTCTGTGTTTGTTGTGCTGTGCACGCATCAATTAAACACACCTGAATCGATCGGGGTTTTCTCAAAAGCATAGGGCTTAGTTTAGATTAGCATTAAGGCTTTATTTCATCGCATTCGGTTCATACAATCAAAAGTTATGAGTATTAAAAGTCCGAAGTACGAAGTCGCAGGTGCCGCTTTTGAGGAATACATAACAAAACAAACAGTTTTCCGTACATACGTTTATGTTACCTACTCTCATAGATTATTTTTAACTAACTAGTTATGGTTTTGTATAAGCTTGAAATATCAATTAAATGTTTTATAAAGCACGTGACGTTCCACCTTAACGCCAAAGGCCCAGCATAGTCAACAAACATAGCGCTACTATGTGTATGAATTATGATAATAGGAGCACTATTATACGTTTAAACTATTAAACGCCCAGAAACTTCCGGTATTTTTTCTCTAATCAAGGCGTAAACACGGAAGATCCGTACGAAGAACAATAGGTAGCGTTCTCACAGCATAGCGGTATTTCTGAGCTTTAACAATAAATCTAACTTCATTATTAGGACTTCAAGTTCCAGCTTGTAGCAGGAACAATTTAGTCATCACTAGGGCCCGGAATTTTAGAATACAAGCAATTCGGTTCTTAATTAACTTATACAGGGTGTCCCAGCCCTCCGCAAACTGAAACGGTGATCTCAGAGGATTAAACTCATTATAATTACTTTATGATTTAACTGAACAACTTTCTCTAGGGGACCAACATCGAAACCGCGAAAAAAAATCAATTGTCCCATACGTTTGGCTCGAGTAGGTTCGCAGTTTTGTATGGAACAGCAGATTTTTTTCGCAATTTCGATGTTGGTGCCATAGAGAAAGTTGTTCAGTTTGACGGTCTGATCATCCCTTTAAGTGTCAGCATATTGAGAATGACCCTGTATGAACTAAATTTCAGGCTTGTGGAGGTGAACGGTACGTCAGTAGTATCGTGTCGTAGCCAGGAGGACTTGCAACGCGTCATTGGGGCCTCCAACCCGGCGCGCGTGGTGCTAATGAGAGGACAGAATGCCCCTGCGCCCACGCCCGCGCCTAGCTTCACACAGGTATGGTTTTCTAAAACAAATATCCTACATATCCCGAAGGATGAGAAAGAGAGGCAGAAGACCTACACAGAGTTATGTAGCACCGCATCGGTGAAAGAAAAGATTAATTGGTTGATAAAGAGACAGGATCGGCGAATACTCCAACGACAAGAGCATCAAATAATGATAATCCTTAAAAACCATCATCAGCCTATTTACATCCCAGTGCTGTGCACAGAATTCAGAACTACCTGAGAAATATCTCACTTTTTGCGGTGCCAAAGTTGAGTATCATTAGGGTTATTCAGACCCTGGAATATGCCTGGATTTGGCTTACCCATAAAGAAATCATTCGTACCTAACCAGAACATAATCTCAATCTTAATAACTCCTTCATAAGACCAAAATCGTTCCCTGCTAATAACTACCAACTCTCCGTCTCTCCCATTACAGAACGAAGCGACATCACTAAGAGCGGAGTTGGGCGCGCTGCGGTCCGCGGCGGATGAGGCGGAGAAGGCCAAGGAAGACCTCCGGACAGACAACACCAGACTCACACACCGCATTTCTTACCTGGAGGAACAGGTCGCCGAGTTACTTGCGAGGCATACACAGGTACCAACTTTTATCAACTGTTATGAAGCCTGTAATGCTGATTGGCAAATCTCCACACTACGATGGCAATTCAAACTCAATACAACAATCAAATGAAGCACAACGATCTTTAGCTCTAGAATCCAAGAAAGTATAACAGAAAAGTTGGTTTACAACACACCCTACATAGGGACCGAAAAGGAAGATCCAATCCCACCCCTACATCCTCATAATGTTTAAAGGTTTATTAATCCTCCTTCGTTCTTTTCCAGCTTCACTCAGTAAGCAGCAACGACAGCAGCTGCATAACCGTCAACAAGACTAAGAAGAATGTAACAAACATCAACATCACTTCGGAGCCACATTCAAACAAACACAGCCCCAAGTCCGAGGTGCAAGTGTTCCAGAAAGGTCCCGACATCACAGCGATAGTCGCCAAGCTGCCTGGGTTGGACGGAGTGGAGGCGAACCTTCCCGTGATGAGGCCGAGGTCAAACGCTTCAGGAGCGTCATCGAGAGCAGCGATATCGCCACGCGCTTCACCCGCCCCCAATCACAGGTCGCACAGCTCACATAGCCTAGAGCATAGAGCTGGTAGAATGCGACACTCCCTCTCACATCACTGCATACACGGGGCGGTCGACTACAGCGCCGAGACCGACGCCGCGATCCGCATGATCGAGAGAAACCAAAGACATATGGAGAAGCAACGCATGAAGGGCGAGAGACTGAGTAGGTCCAAAGGAGAGGATTTCTTCAGGTCAGACAGTGACGTAGACATGAGGGACTCTCACCTGACCGCCTGCGACCCGAGACACTACGAGATAAAGAAAGCCGCCGACCGAATAGAGGAGAGCATCAAGAAGACCAACTGGGCCGAGCGGAAGACGCTGTCGATAATAGAGCAGTTGAAACGTTCTCAGCGGCTGCGGAAGATGAAAAAGAACGAAAGCGCGGAGGACATTCAACTCGAATCAGAAAAACACTACATGTACCACAGGATAGACGGCAAAGTGCTGGAGAACGCTCACAAGTCCAGCCGGCGATCCTCCTCGAAAGTGCACTCCCGGAGCGCCAAGTCCTCGGAGTTCGAGTCCGAATGTTCAGACTTCCCCAACGGGGACATGTACAGCAGCTCTCCCAGGATAGACTACGGCTCGGAGACGTCCCGGATGAGTCACTACAAGAAGAACGAGGACAGACGGGACGGGGACGGAAAGTCGCGGCCGACGCCGCCGCGGAAGCCTCTGCGGCTATCGCTGCACAAGGCCCGGAGCGCGCACTCGCTGATCAACGGCAGCGAGTCGGAGTCTGCGAGCAGGCCGCCCTCGGAGGCGACGTACAACGGGGAGGAGGCGCACGGCAAGCGGCCCGTCAAGCGCACGCACGCGACCAGCGGCGACCGGTGGGCGCGCGAGCGTGTGCGCGACGCCGGCCGCGCCACGCCGCGCCCCGCCAGGAAGATGCTCAACGGCCTCAGCGCCTGCGACGCGCCCGCCGCCGACGACCTGTACCCCGAGCACGCGCACACGCCGCGACGCTCTCAGCCCGCCAAGTGGTGCTAGCTACCACCACTAGACACTGCGGGTAACTTGTTACTGAGGCTATATAACGTGTAGGTAGAACAATATACTGTAAATATACATAAAGAGCACCCACCGCTGAACACTCACCTTGTGTAAAACATATTTATTTAATTACGTATCACGATAGGAAGTATGAGTATTTTATACCTAAGAAATAAAATGTTTAAGTTATAAAATAATTCATTTTTTTATTTCGTAATATGTAAAGATGAGACTGAAGAACAATAAAATAAAAGCTTAGTTCACTGAAATTAATAAAACAATTACAATAGGTACCTCCGCTAACATTATGAATATCAAAGATTTATAGAATTTCATGGCTTAATTTGTTTCTCTCCTACTTTCATTAAAACAATAACTTTCATAAAATTATATAATTACATGCAACAGAAAACAAATGACAATATATTTACATCAATTATTATCGTATAAAGACATTCATGAACTCTCCTAAACCCCCGTTTGCATGTGACTTCATATCCATTTCACCTCGAGATCAGCCAAGTGATGTGTTGATGATGAAGTCACATGAAAAGATAAATTCCCTGAGCCATCACGCTCAAAACCAGCGAGTGACGAAAAACAGGCAATATAAAAACGTGCCTTAACGGTGAGTACATAAAGACGCAATCAGCGTGATGGCACACGGAGAGACTTACAATAAACAACTAAACTACTAGAACTGCAGTACATTTCCCCGCAACGGCGATATTATCATAACAAAGAACACGTTTCATGAAACAATTAATGAATCAATTAAAAACTACAGGATTGAAGAATTATTCAGATCTTTTAAATTGAAGACTTTTGAAGGCTTTTGAATAACCATGCCAAGTAAATAAAGACATTTTTGTACATATTGCAACACCAAAACAAAACGTCATTATGTCATCTACCCCCTTCATCACTGGCACCCCTGTCCACTGAAGCGGAGCGAGGCTGCGGAGCGGAGCAATGAAGAAATATCAACCAATAGGATTACATAAAATCTCCTCCGAGATCCCATTGGCCAACATTCACTAGTTTCTCCGCTCCGCAGCCTCGCTCCGCATCAGTGGACAGGCATCCTAAGGGTTAAGCCTCATCTGCCATTACCGAATCACATTTCTTTCGCGCTCTATCCTTTTCTGACGCTCAGGAACGTAATTTGCTAGAGCGAGAAAGATAGAGGGAATGCGATCGCACGCGCCATCACCGGCAGTGTTGCGACCTTTCTCGCTTTAGCCAATGACATTACTGAGCGACAGAAAAAAGAGTGAAAAAAATCGATTCGGTGCTGGCAGATTTTGTCTAAGATTGACTCTGATAGCTACTAACGACGTACGAAACTACAAAATTAGAAGAGACAAAAATATAAGATCTTATCTACTTGGCTTAAGACAGATGTGATGTTTTATATTATGACATGGCTATAAACAGTGTTATCACAAAACGCGCTCCGTATAGTCGCTGACTAGGCGCAGGGAGTAGATATTCCCTTTACAAACAAACGGTCAGTCCAAATTTACTTAAATTATTAATGTTATTAGTATAAGATTATAATCTTTTCCCAATAGTCATGTCACACTAGAGATTTCTCAGCGAGGCGAGAGTGCAGCGCAATCTTATAGCACGCGCAATCACCGCGATTTCAAAGCTAAGGCAATATAAGAAGATACAATGAGAGATCACTAGTGTGAGATAGCAGTATCCAAAAAAATCGAGATCGAATTGTTTAACTCGATTTTTTAGAGTGATTTTGTCTTTAATCTTAAATTGAAGATGGCGTTTTTTGAGTAGCGTGTTTAAATTTTCTTCGCCTATTTCCATTTTAAAGTCGACGGAACCGGCCGACTAGTACTTTTGCCCCCAGTTCATTCTGAATTATTAACCTCGTAACCATATTCGGAGTCTGCTTCTAAAGCCCGTATTAATAATAATCCAAACCCACTCTAATAAGGCAAACCAATTAATAAGCGCTTGCACTATCTTAACCCCTCGAAAAAAGGCGTTAAGATTTCATAAAGCGCTCAGGATTCGCTGGTTATCGACAGGTTAAGCTCCCTCTAACTCATATTAAAGAGCCCACTTTAAATTCTTTCGCTCTGTTCCCATGACAAGGTGCAATAAAACACAATATGAATATTAAAAGGGGTGGTTTACATTATCAAACTGAATAACTTTCACTATGGAGACAATGTTGAAAAGAAAATAAAAAATTTTAGCTGTCACATATATTTGACTCGAGTTGGCTCCAGTGAGATTTGTTTAGTTTACTAGTCTGAAACAACACTTTAAATATTACTAGGATGTTTTATTACACCCTGTATATGATTGGACGCATTAATGTGGGCCGGGCATCGTTATGACGTCCGCAATACGTGCGACACGGGCACGAATGTGTTTAAGCCTACACGCGATAAAGATTGGTTTACTAATTCGGGCCTTAAAACCTTCCCAGCTCGACTCACACGATTCCATCAGCGACAGAGTCCCAATAAAATAATTTCCAATCGTGTCGCGTCACCTCCGATCATATCGTAACAGCAAACCATAGGATATCTACCTCCTAGCCTAGAACTCGAAGCACCTGCCCAGGTTGACGTACTTCTTGAGCGCGTAGGGTAGCGGCAGCTCCTTCACGCCGCGCTTCATCAGTATGGAGAGACGGACGCGGCGCGCGTCGCCGCCGTCGCCGGCGCGCCGCTTGGGTCGGCGCCGCGGTGGATCCGTGCCGGATTGTTCCGAGTCGGAACCCTCCGTGGAGGATGACGAGTGGGTGTTTAGGACCGCGTGGTTACGCTTCTGTCGTCTGCGTCCTGGGGGCAATGGGTGGCCGTATTGTATAGTTACTTACATTTACTTAACAACGCAATTATAGTATTAAGACATGATAAAAATAACAGCAGAAATATGACAGGTTGTTAAGACTAGCTACCGATTTAGATGATCGGTGATGAGATGTCTTTTCAATCTGAAATGGTAAATATGCTTTAGCATTCATCATTGTCAGCCAATTTTACGTCCCACTGCAAGGCACAGGCCTACACTCAGGGACGGTATGGACGTCAGTCTACCACGCGTGCCCAATGCGGATTGGTAAACTTTACATACCGTCAGAATTTCTTCTTCAGCGTAATTTCCTTCACCGTTTGGGAGCAGTCGATATTACCTACATAAGTGAGAAAAATTCATGGGTACATGGCATATCGTTCGTGCGGATTCGAAACCAGAGCTTCATTATTGAATGTCCATTCCTCTACACAATGCGACACCGACGCTCTTATCATTCATTCATTCAACATAATCTTCAGCCCGGTAAACCCCACTGCTGGGTACAGGCCTCTTCATTTCCATGCTAACCAGAATGGTCCCACGATGGTTTCATCCACTATTTGAAGGCTACTCTAAAAATGTCACCCGACCATCTGGCTGCTGGTCTGCTCACTGACCGTTCCAGCTCCCACTGTAAAGATACTACAACTTAACTGTAAATAAGTTTGTAGGAAAGATCAGACTACTGTAGCACGGTGCAGGTTATCACCAGCGCCGCGTAGACCCGAATCAACTGCTCTGTGTGTATAATATAGAAGCAGTTGTCTTTTCTGCTAAGCAGTTCAGATGTATCCTCATATAATATTTGAACTAACCTTTAACGACGTCGTCCCCGGCGGCCTCGTCGGTCAGACTGTTGGTCCCGCACGCGTCGGACTCGTCGCTCTTTTTGCCGGGCGAGGAGCCGCTGGACGGCGTGTTCTCCTCACCGATGCCGCTGTCGAACTTCTGTCGTTTCTCCTCCTTGACATAAATAAATATTAATTTACTTATTTTACAGTAGCTCGCTATGTAAGAGATACAGCATTCTTCTTAATACTAAATAACTTACTCTATGGGACAAATATCAAAGTCACGAATAAAAAGCGACTGTCTGTCCCATACATCTGGGTACAGTAGGTTTGCAGTTTTGTATGGAATAGCTGTTGCGCGCAGCGTGCATGCATGCATGCATGCGAGTGTGCATGCGGCATGAATGCATGCGAGCGTGCGTGGTTGCGTACGTACGGGCGTGCGTGTGTGCTTGCGTGCGAGCGTACGTCCATACGTGTGTGCGTATGTGCGATTTACTAAAACCTAATCACAGTGGCTAACTACCTTTGCCTTCGACGTGGATTCAGTAGTCTCCTCGTCGCTGGAGTGCTCCCTCTTGGTCTCCGGTTCATGCCACTCCATAGTAGAGGTCCCCGGTGCTTCGCTCGCCTTCCCGAGGTATATTTCAACCTCTGACGGCACGTTTGGTAGGTCGTTATCCGAGTCTTTGTCTTTTGGTCTTGTGTCTTTAGGAGTCTTGCTGGTGTCTGTTGGATCGGGAGGAGGTGGTGCGCTGTCGTTGCTCTCGTTGTCTCTGAACTCGAACATTATGACGTTGCGTTGTGCTCGGTCTGTGTTCTCATCCCTATCGCTTTCTGGATTGCTTTGTGATGTCCTGACAAATAGGGTAATAAATATTTTAAAAATGTTTCTCTCGACACACTGCTTAAATCGTCTGCAATAGACAAACGGGCCTAGGCCTTTTCTTGTATTGGTGAATGATGATGATTTTTACAAAATTTAAAAAATTTAACAGATTTCGAATTTACTATAGTCGACTAGAATCACATGGCATAAAAAAATATAGATTTTCGCTGTGTAGCTTGATGTGATGCCGAGTGTACGTTAAACCATGTATAAATTTGTAAAATAACAATTTGTTTATGATCTTTTTACTGCTGAATTTATCTTATGTTCATTGACGTCTGCCGTCGATAGCAACAGTAACAAAACCCTCACCTATTCCTTGCTAAGTTGCCGACGGGCACGGGAGCGGCGTCCGAGTCAGGCCTGTCGCCGGCGTCGTCATCATCATCGTCGTCGAGGGAGTCGTCGCTGGAGTCAGTGGGGGAGTCAAGCGGGTCGACGCGCAAGGCGCCGGCCACGCGGTTGTGCCCCATGGACAGCACGAGGCTCAGCAGCGCGTTCATCTCGTTGGCGCCGCTCGCACGGTCCAGGCCGTGCAGCGCGTTTAGACCCTCTGACGACATGAGGAAAAGATAAAGTCAAGGTCAATATAATTGATTCAATATAGGAGCTTGCAGCACACTTATCAAACGTCAAATCTTTTTAAAACTACCACCGCGTCGGAACGTGTTGTCGCTGTAGAGAAGATGCGGCCAGAAATTCTACAACATAACACGACTTAATAACTATTACAATATAAATGCTTAAGCTAAAGTTATGTATGATATAAATCTAGACCTAACGTAGTCGTTAATGCAGTCAAAATGTTGATAAGATTTAATTATAAACCATGACCTGCCTTATCCCAGGTTCGAAATTACAAAATACATCGACACAAAACCGAAGTATAGACGACAAACAACTTGGCAAATATCTTGACTGCGCAGAACAATATTAGACCCTGCGCACACTGCTCCATTGGTCAAGTTGTTTGCTGCGTAGTGTAACTGTTTTATTTCTGAAATAATTAAATCAGGTTCATCCATCACCGTCATTCTATCATTCATCATCACTACTGGGCCGCCATTTGATTACAAAGTATATTTTGATTACAACGTACATGTGGCTTAGATCAGAGGCCGCGCGACTCTGACTATAGCCACAGAATAGGTGATAGTATATAGTTCTACATACAGACCGGCCACTCCCCGCCCCCCTCTGATTTCAGATACCCCACCTCACTTCATATTTGAGGGGAAACTTGAGGGGAGACAAGCAAGGGAATGCAATCAGGCACGCGCACCCGTTGGATTTAACTACATAAAATATATTTTATTTTTATCCTCTCAGTAAAAATAAATGTTGGAAAATAACGCTAAATTCACATTTTCAGTGATTCTTTAGCTTAAATACTATTTTTAATAACAGAATGAACTATTGAAACTAACGAAATGTATAATGATGTTCATACGATGCGTGGTGAGTCAACCCTACACATATGTCATGCACAATTTTCTCAAAGTGCGCATGTGCGAACGTCATCATGTCAAATCTAGAACGTTGTTTGAAGTGCCGGACCTGTTCTATAGCCGCAGTGAACCCGTATCCATACTTGTACTTGTATTTTGTAAGTGTACTTTGTATATTGTTTTTTTAAAAGATGTGTGTTGTAGAGTTTCTGGCCGCATCTTCTCTACAACGGAACACCTTCCGACGCGGTGGTAGAGTCAAAAATGACATCAGAAAGCTATCCATGTGATATTATTTTGAATAAAACATTTTGAGTTTGGTACTAAAACGTACCGGCGTCGCTATCGTCCTCGATGGGTATACAGATGCGTCGAGGGCAGGCCTTCTTGGCGGGCGGGGCGCGGGGCGGGGGCTCGCGCAGCGCGGGGTGGCGCCGCCGCAGCGCCGCGCGCATGCTCGTGCGCACCACCGCACGCGCCAGCACCTGCAGCCGCGACGGCGTCTGCTCCTCTGAGGACATCGCGTTGGGCTCAATTAATATGACTTTAGGAAACTAACTATTTAGTCAGTTATGAAAATACTGGATATTTTAAGAGAAAATTGACAACGAAAATAATTTGTCTACTTTAGTCACGTGATCGTAAACGACTGTGATTGGCCGAATGGTTGATGACGTCAACTGCTTGTAAATAGTTGCGTGTAGAGTGTGTCGTACAAAGTTTACGTCATGGTGACATAACCTGCTTGTTGCCACGTATATTGTCAGGAAAAGCGTTTTCGCGAGATATTTAAATTATTATTTTTTTGTTTTCGTTTTTTCTTGCACCATATGTAATGGAACGTAAAATATAAATTTTCTATAGAGTCCTTAGACATCAGTGATTAACGTAGAACAGTTCTCAAAAACCTGTAAAATACCCTATTCAGATTAGGGTTAATTCAGATTTGGCGCTAGAAAAGTACTCGAGTTATTTTTAAGTAATTAAACATCAACCTTATTCCATTCAAAAAGAGCTGAAAATAGTATGGATCAGTAAAATCTAATCCAGCGGAAAGCAGCGTCTTTTTGCGTTATGTTAAGTTAAGGACCTGTTTCACAACTTTTGGATAAGTTCTTGTTAGCTTATCTGACAGCTCGTATGACATATTTTTTATGTAATGTATTCGCATTAAATTAATTAATTAAATAGGCATGTTGTATGGTGTAAGCAACATACATCGCGCGCCGTCAGCAGTTTACCCATTATTTCACTTTTGATTGTAATTAGCTTTAGTTCACGTTCGGTCACCATTCAATCCGCGTGTGCTCTCATAACCATTTTAGCCGTAGTTTTGTCTTATTAAACTTTTATATTGACTTTACTCGGTTTTATCATTTATTAACCATTATCTTCTAACGTTGTACGGTAATACACCGTACATCTTATGGTCCTTCGAGCTTCCGGAAAAGCGGGACTATCGGCGTGTGTTGAGACGAACCAGACTTAGTGCACGTGTCAGTGAACCGTTTCCGGTTGTAACCAGAACTGTGGAGAAATTGTTCTCCAGCTTACCACACCATTAACCAGCAACCAGCATCAGCTTTGAAGGAGAGCTACCTTCAGGCCAAGTACCAAGCACCAACCAAGTAAGATCTTTCCATTTTCTTCTTACCATTTGTCTTCTTGATTACCTACTACCATGGAAGGCATAGTGGAGACCCAAAACCAAATCAGGAGGGCTATTGAGACCATCCTCATCAACTTTAGGAAAGATGGACCGGATCGTAAGACACCAGCTTACATCCAAAAGAGACTCGACTTGTTAGATTCGTACATGCAAGAGTTTCAAGTCAACCATACCAAACTATGTGCTGAGTACGAGCAGTGCGACCATCCGTATTTCTCTGATAATTATTTCGAGGAAACGAAAGAATTATATGCATTAGTTAAGAAAACCATTAACCAATTCGTGACCATTGATCCCCAACCAAGAATAACACCTAAACCAAGCTTAAAGGTGCCTACTCCTACTCCGTCTCACGAAGAATTACCAGAAAGTCCTCTATTCGAGCGTAAATCACCACTTAAACTGAAAATTCCTCAGACCAGGACCAAAGCCTGTGCCAGTAGAATAGAGGATATGTTCCGTAAACAAAATAGTAATTTTAAGGCATTTGCTCGTATGATTTCTACCATAAACCTTGAAGACTTGTCTGAAAAATGGGAATTCGAGGATGCTCTCAAAACCATCCAATCTAGGTGGTCTGTAATAGATCACTTACATTGGGAGCTAGACAGCGAGCTTGACGAGGAAGACCAGATGTATGAGAAGGAGTACAGTAAAAATGAACAAATTTACATCAAGATGAAAAAGGCAGTGAATAGCAAAATGTGGGATGCATCTCATAGGGAGAGGTCTACACCGCAGATGGACATACCAACGTTCAGCGGCAACTATCACCAGTGGATCTCGTTCAAGGATCTATTCTACGAGGCCATTCACACCAATAGATCATTGTCAAGCGCTCAGAAAATGCAATTTTTAAAGAGCAAACTGAGAGGGGAAGCTGACAAGTTGATACAGCATTTAAAAATTACCACTGATAATTACCAGGTATGTTGGGACATATTAAATCAAAGATACAATAACACCAAAATCATATTCAGCTCCCATGTCAACATTCTTTTGTCAATACCTACCATGCCACAGCAGTCAGCCTCGCAAATCAAAAAGTTACATGATACCACCAACGAATGTCTCAACGGAATCAAAAATCTTGGCGTGGATACCTCTACTTGGGACCCGCTCATAGTGCACATACTTTCACAGAAACTGGATGCAGAGTCGTATTATGACTACATAGGATCTGTAGAAAACCCACGAGAGTTGCCATCTCTACGAGATTTCTTAGAATTTTTGGAAACCAAATTCACGTCATTAGAGGCCTCTCGGCGTAAACCAGAATCGTCGAAGACTCCGCACCCTTCAGAATATCAGAAAAAACCACCAGGCAAACCATCAACCAGCTACAATAACCCTAAAACTTTTCAAGGAAAACCATTCATAAACCATACCAATTTAAAACCATTTTCCTCGGGCACACAAAAATGTTTACTTTGTAATTATAACCACGCTATATTTCAATGTAAAACTTTCCGTGACATGAAACCTGAGGACCAACGGAAATCAATTGCGAAATTAAATTTGTGTAAAAATTGTTTGTGCAATCACCAAGAAAAAGAATGCATATCGGAAAAAACTTGCCGTTTTTGCTCCGACAAGCACAATACTATCGTCCACAATGCTTACGCTAAAGACACGGAAAATAACCAACCAAAAACTGTGTCACACGTGTACCAAAACGTAGGTGAAATTCTCTTAGCGACAGCCAAGGTAAATGTTTTAGGAGCTGATGGATCATACCACACCATGCGCGCCCTCATTGACCAAGGGTCGCAAACGTCCCTTATAACCGAAAATGCCGCCCAAATATTAGGCCTGCAAAGGAAAAGGGGACAAGGAGTAATTTTCGGAGTCGGAGCAAAGGAAAGTAATTGTAAAGGTGTTTTGGACATTACAGCGTCATCAATTTATAATGACTATACTTTCAACGTGGATGTGTTTATTATGAAAAAACTAATAAACAAGTTACCAAACCAAACATTCTCGAAACCAAATTGGCCTTATCTTAAAACCATACAGCTGGCCGATCCTGATTTTAATAAGAGCGCTTCCGTGGACATATTGTTTGGCGCGGACGTTTATTCTTCTATTATCTTACATGGCATCATCCGTCAGGATTCATCTCAACCAATAGCTCAGCAAACTCAGCTCGGATGGATACTGTGCGGAAACGTCAAGTCCTACCACTGTAACGTCGTTCTCAATAACCTAGAAGACATACAACGATTCTGGAATATTGAGGATATTGATGAAACCACAGGGAATATGTCAAAGGAAGATCAAATTTGCATTCAACAGTACAACTCTGAAACAAAACGCCAACCAGACGGGCACTATGTTGTACGATTACCATTAAAACTAGACATAGAAGAGAAACTAGGGGAATCTAAACCAAAAGCGATCGCCCAATTTAGACAATTGGAGAGAAAATTTTGCAAAAACCAGAAAATTGCGAAAGATTATAGAGATTTTATAAATGAATATAAAAACCTCGGTCACATGCGAGAATGTACCGGTAACCAAACACCCAGTTGCTATCTGCCGCACCATTGTGTAATACGAGCGGAGTCAACGACTACTTCGACGCGCGTCGTGTACAATGCATCAGCGAAAACTTCAAGTGGATATAGTTTGAATGACCTGATGTATAGCGGACCAAATTTACAACAGGATTTGTTATCACTTATTATCAAATGGCGGCAGTATCAAATAGCTTTCACCGCGGATGTAGAAAAAATGTTCCGCCAAATATTTACAGATGAAAGAGACCAATGCCTCCAAAAAATAATTTGGAGAGACCAGGTCAACCAACCATTAAAAGAATACCAATTAACGACTGTGACTTACGGCACCAATTCCGCACCATTTTTGGCAATGATGACACTCAAACGCCTAGCCAATGATGAACGTCACTCGTACCCGGAAGCTGCAAAGGTCCTGGAATCCAAATTGTACATGGACGACCTGCTCCATGGCCACCATAACCTTGAAGCAGCTATGCAGCTAAAAACCGAGTTAAACAATTTATTAAAACTAGGAGGTTTCAACTTGAGAAAGTGGAACTCGAACAAACCAGAGTTGTTAGACAATCATCTAGATTCAAGTACAAAAACCTTTGATTTCAAACACCATGAATCAACCAAAACATTGGGGTTGCGCTGGAATCCACAACAGGATGAGTTCTCTTTCGACTTGAAAATCATACCATCATCAAAAACAACCAAACGGTCCCTATTGTCCGATATATCGAAGATCTTCGACCCCCTAGGATGGCTGAGTCCAGTGACTACCAAACTAAAAATTTTATTTCAAAGAGTATGGCTTCTCGACCTTCAATGGGATGACACGTTACCAGATGACATCTCTACCGAGTGGGATCAATCCAAGGAGGATCTACAAAATATCAACAAAATCCGCGTCCAGAGGTGGCTCGAATGCAGTGAGACAGACACGCTCGAGTTACATGGATTTTGTGACGCATCAACCAAGGCCTATGCGTCCGTCGTGTACTGTAAGGTCAATAGAAAAACCAAATCACCATCGATTGTTCTGATAGCAGCAAAATCACGTCTCGTTCCTGCAAAGAAAACAGTATCATTACCAAGATTAGAACTTTGCGCGGCTACGCTGCTCTCAACATTAATGAACACCATAAAGGAATGTCTATCTGATTACAATATAGAATTGTATGGCTGGTCAGACTCTACAGCAGTCCTAGGGTGGCTCAACGGGAATCCAAATAAATGGAAAACGTTTGTAAGCAATCGTGTAACGCAAGCGACAGATATCATACCATCAAGCTGTTGGAATTACGTTAAGTCATCAGAAAATCCCGCTGACTGCGCTAGCCGGGGCATAGCCGTGGAACAACTTACAAACCACCCTCTCTGGTGGCATGGACCCGAGTGGTTGAAATCTTACGATGGTAAACAAACGAAAAACCTACCAAAATCATTCACTACCAACGAAAAAACCAAAAATGGAATCCTCAAAAGACCGATCGTAAAAATATCTGTCCTACCAATTCAAGAGCAAGAAAGTATAACCAAACAAAACCAGGACGAAACTGAAACTAAACCAAAAAACGAAACAATATCAAGGAAAAAGGTGTCATGTAACCTCGTAACAGTCGCGCTTATGTTATTTATGTGCATTATTTCACCAATACAGTGTTCATATAACATAACAAGCTTAAATAGCACTAGAGGTCTATATTTCGACAAATTATCAAATATGCATCTTATCCGAGACCAGTGGAATCTAGTAGTGTACTATGATGTAGATCCTTATTGGCAAGGGAACTCATTATTAACCAAATATTTAGAACACTTAGAAGACATCTGCATAAAGTCGAAATTAAAAACACATTGTGATTTAATCCTACTTCAACTACGACACGGTTATAAAGAGTTAGATTACAACAACGCAATGTTACTCGGTCAGCAGTTCCTACCGAGCCGCCGCCCGCGAGCCAGGCGGGGACTTATCAATGCCGTAGGTAGTATTGCGCACAGCTTATTTGGTGTACTCGACGAGCAGTTCGCCGAACAATACCGTAAGGATATCGACCAAATGAGAACCAACACCAAACATCTAGGACTATTATGGAAAAACCAGACTTCCGTGATAGAATCCGAATATAATTTACTGAAACGGGTTGAAGAAGTTATGTCAAAGCAATACAAAACGTTTAACCAACACCTGAATAATTTGGAAAAAGTTACCAATGCTGTCCAAGATGAGATGCACCACATCGAACTAGTAAGCGAGTTCACATTGTCGTCTATCATTGCCAACAACATACTCATGAACCTGAAAAGCATCCAGGATACCTTACTAGACACTATTACCAACACATATTATGGAAAATTCAATCTTCATCGATTAAAACCAGAACAGTTTATATCAGAATTGAACATAATATCTGGTCAGTTATCTAAGGAGCTTTCTTTACCAATTAAAAACGTACTTGCAGACTTACCAGAAATTTACCATTTATTGAAGGTAAAGGCGAGAATGATGACTGAATATTTAATTTTCGAGATTAAAATTCCACTAGTAAGCAGAGACAAATATGAAATTTATAAAATTATACCAATACCTCAGGAAAAGGACAGAACCAGGGTCACCCTAGTACCAATTTCTAACTATTTAGCGATAAACCTAAAACAAGATTCATTCATACCATTAACAGATACAGACATGCAAGAATGTAACCAATTCAACGGGGAAATCCGACTGTGTCAATTACAGAAACCTATATTTCATAGAAACTCGGATGAAAGTCTATGTCTGAGGGATCCAGTATCACATAGTTGCATGATTAACAATGTCATGTGCCGAGACGCTTGGATACAGCTGAGTAAGGTAAACACTTACTTGTACTTCTGTTGCGGTCAATGCTCCGTACGAGTGATATGCGAGTATCAGGTGACGGCCGAGCGACTCAGCAAGGTCGGTATCGTGACTCTAGGTGAAGGTTGTATCATCAAGGGAGAGGAAATTACGATACTTTCACATAAACAATTGACGAACGAAATAAAGGTACAAGCAGATATACCAAAAATCGAGATACCACCAATTAACAACATCATTAATTTATCCATACCGATCAGCAAGATCGAGTCCGGGATCAATGGTCACGACAAAGAGTTTAAGGATCTGGGTGAGCAGATAAAGCAAATGAAATCCGAATCTATTCTGACGGAACCAGTGTCCAACCATGACATTCACCACTACACCGTAACGTATCTATTGGTGATAAGTGCGTTAGCCATAGGAGTTGTATATGGAGTACGCCGCCTGCGTGCTCGTCGCGGAAGCAACCGCCTGCCGCCCTCCGTCCTCGACCAGCTCAGCGCCGGCGCCATGCCCGCGCCGCTCGCGCCACCACGCGTCGTGTATCGTGTTAGTGATGATCAGTGTGTGAGTGCTAAGGCCTCAAGTGATCAGTGTACTACCAGTAGTGAGAGTGTGCGTGAAAAAGTGTTAAGTGCTAGAGTAAAAAAGGCAACAGTGCCTGAGTTTACAAGTGTGTGCGTAAATAAAGCAACTTCACCAGTGTTTCGCAAACATTTCTATAATGAGTAGGACTCGCAGTAGAATTTAATCAATTTAGTATAAGAAAATATTGTTTTTTCATCTTGTACTTGCACCACAAATATTGTTTTATCACCTTGTATCACCACCATCTAGCACCCTCATATCTTCATTTCTTCTGCCTGGGAGCATGTATGGTGTAAGCAACATACATCGCGCGCCGTCAGCAGTTTACCCATTATTTCACTTTTGATTGTAATTAGCTTTAGTTCACGTTCGGTCACCATTCAATCCGCGTGTGCTCTCATAACCATTTTAGCCGTAGTTTTGTCTTATTAAACTTTTATATTGACTTTACTCGGTTTTATCATTTATTAACCATTATCTTCTAACGTTGTACGGTAATACACCGTACACATGTAATTTTCTAAAAACATTTTTGCTCAACAACAAATGATAGCAAGATCTAACTCTTAAATCTAAATCTGTTTCTAAACAAGTAATCAACATTGCTACTTGATAGATAACCTACAGGCGCAACGAACTAAGGTCAGATAGTGAAGCAAAATATTATTCAAAACCAGTTAGTTATACAAACAAAATGCTTACGTCATAACCAACCATATACCTACCATATAAGTATTGTAACTATCTGTAAAACAAATCAAACTCGAGGCCATAAATCTGTACTGTTCGGATCGTTACAAGTCGTGCTACACAAAAGTAAAAACGTCGATTTGAAAAGCATATCCCCCAAAATATCCTTAAAACCAGGTTATCCGAGTGCAAGCTACTCTTTCTTGCAAGCATAAGTTTGCAATTAGCCATCCCACTTCAATTGAAAGCAGGATCGCAAAAAAACTTATTTTTCTACAATATCTTTTCTCATGGGTGTTTCTAAGCTCCAAATTAAGCTAATGTGTCATGAAATATTTAATGTATTTAGTTAAGTACAAAAATAAAAAGTTAAATATCAGCAGTTTAATAATAATATTGAAAAACCATAACAAAAAAAGGGTTAACTTTGGTATGTTTTTATCTAGAAAACTTAATCTAATCGTGTTATTGCGAGTGATCGCTTATCCGCCATATCCTTAAATAATACGTAATTTGTTTTCAGACTTTAATACACTGTTGTTCATGTTTCGTTCGTGTTTAAAAAACTAGTGAGCGCAGCCTCGACCGGATCATACCGCCTTAAACTCGGATAAACATACAAGTCACTATCGAAAAAAAAATGTTTAATAGGTTAAATAATGTTTCTCCTATTTCCACCTTATTTAAGGCTTATAAATTCAGGAAATATTGGCTCTGTATATCAAGATCATATCATTGACCGTTAATATAGCACAGAAATTGTAATTAAACGCGCCCCCCAAAATGTAGGTTTTTTTAGCCAGTTTTAAAAATATAAAACAAATAAATTATTGTGAATACATATTACAAAAGCATGGTATGCAAAGTATCTTTATCTTGATTTCAACTATGCTAGGACACTGTTAAGATTACAAACTTATCAAGAAAACAGGTCATAAACCGCACAGTTTATAAACTCACCAAGCCTGACGAGATCTCCGGCCTCCTCCTTGCTGGGCACGCGCAGGGTGGCGAAGGAGACGTTGAGCAGGCTGCGCGTGCGCCACTCGTCAGCCGCGACGCGCCGCACTTGCAGCAGGTTGTCGTTGAGCGGCATCACCAGGATCCCGCCCACCTACCGGCACATAGTGGAAGACTGTACGATACTGTTCCACTATTCACAAGCCATTTATTATTCTATTAGTATATTTGAAATTATATTAGTATGTTTGAGACATACAGTTACTATACCTTACAGGAGTAGATGAACTGACATGAGTTGTGAAATGAAACCGTTTTTGGGAACTTATCGGCTGGGTAAAAATTCGAGCTCTATGTATAATTGTGAATCTAAAGTGAAATCGTAGATATTTTTTGAAATATACTAACACTATTTCATTACACTATCTACGATTTTACTTTAGATTCACAATTATTCAGAGCTCAAATTTTTACTCAGCTGATAAGTTCCACAAATATGGTTCTATTGCCTCGCGTCACGTTTCTCTTTCTATTATACAGTGCTACGTTTAACTCAGCGTTGTTATTACTTCGTGCAGCGCGCGACGTGTACGACGTTGCCCTCTAGCGCGAGTGGCAGAAATCAAGCAAGCGCATCTCTTACGATACACCAAAGTGTAGGTGTGGTGTAGGCTTAGAGAATCTGGATTCTCTTAGGGTGTAGGTGCTTATCTTGGTACCTACTACCTAGTGACGGAGGCCTGGTTTTGGATAACCGCAAAAATAATATGACGATTCGCGTGGCGAGTGGGTTCACGGATGGTTGTGTAGATTGTTCGCATTTTGGCTGGCCACGAGGCTCCGCGAAACAATCCTTGAATACACGATAATACTACATAGGCCAGCGGCTTACTGCCAGTTGCACGTACGTTCATTAAAGATAATCATCCATTAAATCTCTTGCTGTCACTTACTGTTTTGTTGGCGTAGTAAAACCTAGCAAGAGATTTAATGGAGGATTATATTTAATGAACGTACGTGCAACTGGCGGTATGTCACAAGCAAAAGTCCAGGTGACATTGAAAACACATTTAATGCATCTTTTTTTGTTTAAGTGCAGCAGTTTTTCAGTTATAATTATAATATCAATCAAACACAAATTTTAAGTCTTTATGAAAGTCTAAGTGTAGCGACACACCTGCGGAACATACGCCAAACGGTGAATACGCGTCTACTAGGAAAAAATGGCACGTAATGGTGCGTACTGGTGTGTCGCCAGTATATGGAAAAACATTTCGAGCGTATTTACAACGTGTTAATGAATAAGCGAATAAGCGCAAAACCTCATACACCCCAACTGATTTATAACAAAATAATTCGATTGAAACAATAATTTCATGGTTTTGATACTTAAAATTTAAAGTTATTCGCATTTAAGGTTTCAGGCAAAAATGATTTATTATCATTTCAGCAATGAATGAAAGCGCTAGCGAGCTCGTGGATACATTTAAATAATCTTGTTTTGGTAGTAAGTAGGGTGAGTGTTCCTGTGCGGTGGGTTGAGATCAAGTTCAGTAAACTTTAAATTTTACAATCAAATTATTTAATATTTTGAAAAAAAATCCTATTTTAAAAACATGACAATTAGATTCTGATCTCGATTCTAAACAAACTACTTTCTAATTTTGCGTTAATTCATTAACACGTATACACAGATATATTTATAAATATAAAAACATACATATAATATAAATAATTTGTTACCTTGATAAGTTGTTTAAAGTAATTCTGGTACTCCTCGGGGCAGCCCGCGCCACAGTACACGCGGTCGTAAGGAGTCTGGAGCGGCGCCAGACACAGTCCGTTACCTGCACGTTGAAGACAGTTGGACAATCATTATAGCTGTAGCGCAATTATTAGATACGAGTAACGAGCTTTGGCCAGCGACTAGGTCTGCAGCACAGGCTCCCGTCATTGTAGATAGCGAGATAAAGTATAAAATATGTACCAGTTTTAAGTCAGATGTTAAGTTAGTTTAGAGCATCTGTATAATTCATCTGCCCCCATATTTCATCATCTCCCACGCAAGACCTTAGGGAGAAAGTGTGTTGTGTGGCTGAAAACCAGCGCTGCGCGGGTTCAACCCCATATCAGCACAGGCTGAGCCTCGACCTTTTGTGTCAGTTGTGTGGGTTATCCTAGTTTTGTACTTGATTGATTTTTTAATTTAAGTCGAATCATAAGCATTTAAACTCAAAATCAACAAACAGACATCTAAATAATTAAAAAAGGACGGTGGTATACTATACAGGGTCCATCTTAATATGCTAACAGCTTTGACTAATTATTATAAGGACTAGCCTTGCGGTAGCATCCCCTCTGCCACGGTATAAGCACAATTGATCTTGTGCATTTACATTCAATTTTACACCTTATCACTAAACGAGACAGCCTATAATTGCGAAATAATAACTTCGAACTTAGAAAGTTTGGGGTTCACACGAGACCACTTTTCATGATTTTTAACATTCAAAATTAGAATCTAAAGTTATGGGGAATAAAATCCAAAGTTGCGGATTTCATGTTACCTCGCCCCCCGCAAAAGTGGCAGAAATGTTTGTTAGTAGAATTACACGCGTCACCAGTCCACATATAAATAGTCAAAGGCTGACAGTTTTTTCAAAGGATGATCAGACCATCAAACTGAACTTTCTCTATGGTACCAACATCGAAATAGCGAAAAAAACTCAGCTGTTCCATACAAAACTGCAAACCTACTCAAGCCAAATGTATGACAGAACTTTTTTTTTACACGCTTTCCGACGGTCTAGTGTAAGCATATTAAGAAGGACCCTGCATATAGTAATAGTACCTAGGCGACGTCTCGCTGAAAATGAGTTTTTCCAGAGATAAGACCTATCTAGATCAATTTTTTTTCCCCCATAAACCCCTATTCTGAAAATGTTATCGAAATCCTAAGAGCTGTTTTCTAGAACGTGATTACAGATATACAATATATGTTGCTCATTTAATAGTATTTAATATCTTGACGTATGACTTTGACACGGTTTGACAGATTGCGATGAAACTTTGGTGGTTGGTTCTGCACCCGGGACAGCTTATGACAAAAAAAACAAAATGCAACACATACAACAGTAAAGTTTATAACTAATCGATCACATATTGAATTTACTGGAGGTGTGGTATGATTATGTAATGTTGACTTAGTTAAAAATAAATACTCATATTTATCTTTAATTGTTTATCAAACTAGTATGTGCACAGTTACCAGTATCACAAACTTGACCACAACAGGGTTCATCAGTTTCTTTTTACTTGTACATACTCACAACTTTATCCTTTTGGGGTAGGCAGACATTTGATTTTTGTTTATGTCTTTGTCATAGAACAAAATATTTTAATTTTGAATATATATTTTTTTTATATCTTGGACATTGTCACACAAATTATCTATTCACATTTAAAGTACCAGAATCTAGCATTTTCATCAAACAAATATTTATCCCGTACGGGATTCGAACCTCCTCGGTACAGCAGGCAGGTTGACTACCGATTGAATAATGATACTTATTTGAGAGTGTACTAAGAAATACTGGATTAAATTATATAAGACATAAAGCATCATCTGTTAACACACGGTGCAGCTATGTGTCGTCCCTACACTTGTATGGTTTCTGAAACATAACTATTATTGTTAGATCAGTTATAACGACAGTGAGGGCTACAGTGAGGAGACCAGTTATACAGGGTTAGGGTAAACAGTTCCCTAAGGAAACTATAGGAAATTCAAAAAAATAATGTTGCCTTTTCCATACTTACATCAATCAGTTGATTGAATGTTAGTATGAAAAGTCGAAAACCTATTTTTGCAAGTTTCCTATGTTTCTTAGGAAAAGTTGATCAGTATCATGAGTACAATCACCCCATAAAGTAATGCAACTGTTTAGTCGAACACCCTATCTGTAGTATGTCGTAAAAGCTGATAGCTATGTATTATTTTATATGGGATGCAGTCTGGATTTATTTTGGGTCTTTAAAACCAGATATCTCTGACTTCCCACTCAGGAAATATAATCGTGAGCGTATTTAAATTTTAAAACCAATATGTTGTATTCAACAATTTCATTATTAACCAATTACAACAGGGCTGCGTTCAGAACCTATGTATGCGGTTGTTTGGTTGTTTTTCACTCTAAGGTACGGAACGAACAGTTGTTTTTCAACTCGTAAAATGGTACGGAACGATCCCGGTTGTTTTATAACCTCAAATTTTGACATTGACAGTAATATGGGCTTCCAGGGCTTCCATCATTTCCAAATACAATAAAAACTCATCGTCCATGCTAGAGAATCAAAGAGTGAATAAAAATAATTTGAAAAAAACTAACTTTTATTCAAAATGAGCAAAAAGTCAGTAACTACAGATAATCAAAACGTCAGAGTGTTTTTAACCATCGAATTTGATGGTTAAAAGTTGCAACCTGTCAGAGGTTCGGAACGGTTGAGTTTTGACAACCGAGTTGCAAAGAGCGTTTTTTCTCCGAGGCTCGGAACGGCGTTAGTGCGAAAAGTTGCACTCGGAGTGCACTCTGGGCGTAGGTTCTGAACGCACCCCTGTATATTGCTAATTGTATGCAAGACCAATTGTAAAGAACATACCACAATAAAACTTAGGTTCACAGAAGTCAAATTCATCCAAAGTGGGAGAGTTTTCCATGAATTGGCTTATCTTCTTGGTGGAGTATTCAACCACCACCGGGTGTACTTCGACGCCATGGTTGATGCCCCCGGAGCCGAGGATGAGCCCGACCAGGGTGCTGAGGTACCCGGTGCCCGAGCCTACGTTCAGGAACGACAGCCCGGGCTTCAGCTCAAGTCCCTCCATCACTTCACTGCAATGATTCGTAAAAATTAATATTGTTACTTTCTGCAATGCTAAAATACATAAATAATTTTCATTCATAAAATCTGCATTTATTCAATTAGGCTTTCTTTACTTCCAAAAGTATTATCATTGACTTACTAACTACTGGACATAGGGTTTCACACTCAAAAGTGTCCAAACCGAACGAGAAACAAAACAAATAAAGATAAACAATTATGTGACATTCTTCATTTGATTCATGGACTACGCGCCTGTCTGCATATCGTGCTGCTGTGCTGTAAGAATTTGGAAAAACTATGCATGCAAAATAAATAAAAATGTCATTAGATTCACTGTTCATAGTTGGATTATACAAGGTGTTACAAAAGTAAAAATAAACATTTAAAACTTTTATGGGGGTTGTTTAGACCATCAAACTGAACAACTTTCACTTTAAGACCAAAATCGAAATCGTGAAAAAAAAAAATAGCTGTCCCTTACATTTAGCTCGAGTACATTTGTAGTTTAATATGGACAATCAGTTATTTATCGCGGTTTCGATATTGGTCTTATAGTTGTTCAGTTTGATGGTCTAAACCACCCTCTTAAATGTTTATTTGTATTTTTGTAACACCTTGTATTAATAGCCTGTACTTTCGTCTATGTAGGTTAGTCTCGGACACTTTTCGAGAATTTTGTATTAGTCCATAAGTTAGTAAGTCAATGTGTAGTATCATAGTAAAATTTTATTGATTGATAATGTAAACATAATAAAAACGCATACCCTCATGTCTGCAACTTGTTGTAAAGATACTTGATGCGTTAACTTACCTGTAAATACAAGGGGCGGACATGTGCAAAGGACCATTCCGCCAGGCCAGGTCCTTGTATGCCTGGTCGCGCGCCTCCGGCGTCATGTAGTCCGCGCGGTCCAGCGCCCTGAACACTCGCTCCACGCTCCTGGTGCGGATGTAATTCCCGCCCATCAGGTTGTCGATCAGCTCGCTGTTGTCGCGACCAGAGCTCACCGCGCCACCCATGATGTTTGTTTTCGTCCACTATATCCTCAATAATCACCTCAGCTGATCACAATTGTGACGTCACAGTTGTTTTTCAACATATTTTTCTACCTCACAGCTGCCATAAATTGTTAAAGAGTAGCTGCGTTGCACAGTATTTAGAAAAGTGAATTGAAAATACAATTCCTAATTAATTTACCGAAGAGTTCAACACAATTTTTACGTAGAAATAGAATGGAAGATTTTATTTCGAAGCGACACGGACAAGATTTTACAATAGATTGTTTTCTTTTAACTATATTTCTTTAAAAATTATCGATGGAGAAGAAAACAAAGACCAGCCAATCACATAGCAGGATCACAGTTAATAAAATGTCATAAGATGGAAACGAAAACAAACAGTTGTTTACAAACAATTTTTTGTCTATGTATAATGGTCTTTCACACATAACGATGTCTTCAAGTAACTCACTGAAATTACTCACTTGTAACTTGGACTTGTACAGACTTGTTCAACAAAAAATATTATTTTTAATAAAATAAGAATTAAACAAATAATAATATGTTTACAATTTAGTAGCAAAGTGCTATAAAATTATGCGATTTAAATAAAAAGGTTACGTGGCTTTGATTGTTCGACGACATTATCTCCTTAGTCTATGCGTAAATTTGACAGCCCAAATTGTCCCAAAAACCACGGGACTTGATTTTTGTTTTTCTGATAAAATTAACAATCTGGGTAAAGGAAGAGTTTGTTAAATTTCGCAGTTACTGTTGAATTTCAGTCCGTTAATTTCACAAAACCTGAACTGTTTTATGGGACCAAAATTGTGGAGTTTTATTACGTCCGAGCCCAAGGGTCTGGGAACGTCACATTACTGTCGCTAAGTGTTGTTGTAAAAGTGTTGCGTCGAGCAGATTAGGTTTTGGAGAGGACGTAGGTAACAATGGCAGAGACGAGTGAGGCGCAGGCGAGCTCGTCGACCCCAAGCGGGGACGGCACGAGCGGCAGCGGCGAGGACGACAAGCGCGACGAGAGGATGCTGGAATGCAACATCTGCCTGGACACAGCGCGCGACGCCGTCGTCAGCATGTGCGGACACCTCTTCTGGTATGCTCCACTCCTGGTACTTACTAACATAATAAATGCTAAAAACAATGAAACAACTGAAACTTGGAGGCCGTGAATGAATAAATTATGCTAATCATGTGAATTTTTATCTAATGAATATTTCGTTATTTTTCTGCGAGTTTATTTATATTTGTAGGGTTCCATAAGCAAAGGGTGAAAATGGGACCCTATTCATAAGCCTATGCTGTCCGTCCGTCCGTTCATCATAACTTCAGAGGGCTGTATCTTCTGAAACGTAGCAGGTAGCCAGTTAAAATTTTCACAGAATATGTATTACTGTATTGGAATAATAAGAAAACAAAAAAAAAATATGTGGACAAGAAACTAGTTTTCGTAAATTTTTCTTCACATTCGTGGCGATGGGCGCACCCCCCGGTGGCGACGGCCTCAGCTCCCGACACACTGGACTGAGTTTCGGTACTACTGGTGAAACGTGGATGTTCTGAGGTTTCAGAATATCTCTGACTACCCCTTCTGGGAAAATATAGTCATGAGCATATGAATAAATGAATGAAATTCTTCTCATTCAATCGTAAAAACGGTAATACATACAAGCGTCAAACTTAGTATGATTATAGTGCAAACTCTACAGTATAACAACAAATCATAAAAACCAGTCAAATATGGCCGGCGTGTGCAAATTTTGTGGTAAATTAAAGTGGCTAAATATTTCATGCAAAAACAATAATTAAGGACTGTGATTGAATACCTTGTCTATCTTAAATCTTGAAGGAATAAGAATCAGAATTTTGTATGTATGTTGTATATACCTACGCAGCTGGCCATGCCTGCACCAGTGGCTGGAGACGCGCCCAAGTCGGCAGGTGTGCCCGGTCTGTAAGGCAGCCATCAGCCGAGACAAGGTCATCCCTCTATACGGCCGAGGAAACACCAAACAAGAAGACCCTAGGAATAAGGTACTGGCTGACAGATTATTATCTTCATTGTTTACCAGCTTAGAATGAGCATCACAAATATTCCCATGGGTGTTGTATGAGGCAACTATGGTATGGTATAAGATTTCTTTAACAGTGTTTTTGTGTAAGGCATCATCATATTACTTGACATGTTATTCCATCCTGCTCTCTGCTCTGTTATTGCATCGTGAGGAAACCTGCATACTTCAATTTTGAGGCATGTATTGTACCCACTGTCCATTACATGTGGCGACGAGCTCACCAGTACTACCGAAACTCAGTGTGACGGGGAGTCTCACTGGACAGAGTTTCGGTACTACTGGTGAAACATGGATGTTCTGAGGTTTCAGAATATCTCTGACTACCCTCTCGGGGAGTACAGTCGTGAGCATATGCTATGCTATGCATATTATTCCATCCAGAAATGTCAAATGTACTAAAAGACCTTGGTTTCAAACTCTCAAAAAATGGTTGATAGTCGGTGATGGTAGAAAGATAGAGAGTGTTTATCAGGATTTTGTTTGTGTTGCATTGCTGCTAATTGGACTATACGCCGAGACGCCCTATTTCTATTTGGACCATACTTCTTATCGTGTGGGCAAAGCCCTGGTATCAGAGTTTTTTCAGACTGCCTTACGGCCTCTGACGTGGTTTTTATGTAACAACTACTACCACGACAGATAGTAGCCGGGACCTGAAGCACGGTATCATCTTTCTGTTCAGACAATCATGTGATTCGGCCTGCAGTGTCCTAACCAACTGGGGAAAGATGCACAAAGTGACATATCACTAGGTGTCCCCCGTGGGAATTGAATCCATGACCTCCGTGTCAAGAGCACAATGCTCTTAACCATAGAATTATAGAAATGCACAATCATACAGTCAACATCCAATCAATCAATCATTGCAAAATCATATTCTTTCTTTTTTTCTGATCGTTCAGACAAATCACATCTCTACTACAAATACATGCTTTACAAATTTCTGTAGTTGTAACAAAGATTCTTTCAACTATGAAAAGATAGTTCATGGAGTGTCTGAGGCAAAATCAATTCAATTGTTTCACTCGAAATCAAATACAATTTAAATATTACCTTGAGTATTAATTAGCTAGTTCTTGTAGAATATAATTATAAAACTGTAACAGACATGTGGCTGAACATTGAAGATATTTTTGTTTGTTTGTAACATCATCACTCAGAAACTACTGAACCAATGTTGATGAAACTTTTTTGTTTGATAGCTTATGATCGGACTTAAAATCTGGTCTAGTTTTGTATAGTTGCATTGTTACAATTCTCTTTAGGTGCATAGTTCTGTTCCTGTTATAAAATGCATCTTTGAGAGATTAACAAAATTTAAGATGTACATTATGTTTATAAATTTAATATCTGCAAATGTTATCTATCAAATAGTAATCAGTAATGAAATGACTTAGTATATTTTGCTCAAGTAATTTAAAATCAGATATTTGTTTCAATGACAATGATGTTGCAGTACTCCCTTGCTTATATTTAACTATTATTTTGTGTGGTCATGCTGTGTGTGGCACAAAAATGTTTATAATTATTGGGATTTGTTTTTTCAACTTTAAAGTACACTGCAAGATACTCTATGCTATTTGTCTGATAAATTACAACCAATGGATTGACCTAGGGTTTTAATTATATTTTAATGGATTGTATTCAATTTTATGAGTTCGGTTTCTATGTATTTGAAATTTTAATTGTTATCCAGTAGTACCTACCTACTAACAAAGTTAAAAGTGAATTTTGGTACGAACACACATGGACAAAAAAGTCTGAAATAAATGATAATACAATAATCTGGGTAATCAGAAACTTTGTTACAACAACCAACAACCTTTTTTTAGGGCATCCGCTGTGCTAAGCGTGCTCCGCGCGCGAGTTAGTTTCTGTTTCTACTAGAATCTCGCGACAGCCGGCCCGCGTCATGTGGCAGTGCGATTTAATTTTTCGGAAACACTGCACGCGGACCATCTAGATTAGGATACCCAGTATGTACGAGTAACTCATCATACAAATTAACACAATACAATAATTTGCAGGTACCGCCGCGGCCGGCCGGGCAGCGCACGGAGCCCGAGAACAACAGCGGCTTCCCCGGCTTCGGCTTCGGGGAGGGATTCCACATGTCCTTCGGCATAGGAGCCTTCCCATTCGGTGTGTTCACTTCTTCATTCAACATTGGAGATCCGAGACCTAGCGCCGGTATGTTCTCTTTTATCAACACGAAATTTTTCTGTATAAAATTATTTATTTATTCAAATTACCTACTGCCACAGGTCATAGTTGTACAAAATTGTTATGACGCTATGCGTTTGTACTCAGTTCTGTGTACTGAATTATACTTATTGATATAGTACTTGTATTTTTCAACAGCACGTTTAAATTTTTTGAGTTAGATTAATTTTGCTTTGCTGGCAAAAACTAATGATACTGATATTGATTAAGATATTAAAACACATAAAAGTATACATCTTTTGTTATTTTCTTGTACTTTTATATCTCTTTCTCATGTTAAAATTGAGCACAACAATTTAATATGAACTCTTGCCGGTTCCAGCGCCTCGCGGCACGGCTCAGCATGAAGAGGAGCAGTTCCTATCGAAGATATTCCTGTGGGTGGCCATCCTGTTCGTGCTGTGGCTCGTGTTCGCGTGACCGGCGGTAGAGGTGATCGCCGCCTGCGCGCCCTAGTCGCGTGTGTTCACCGCGACCGCGACCGGCCGCTCAGGGCTCGCCTGCTCCTAACTTTCTCACTGTGGGCTCGTCCGTGCATCTTACTAATCGATCTTGTAGTTTCCGTCAACATTTTAATAGTTTACCGAATTATTTACAAGTGTGTCAAATGTTTATATGAATTACAATTTTCTTCTCTAACTTTTCTCTTAAATGTAAGCGTAAGGATGAATACGAATAATTAACAATCTTTTGGCTCGTTTGAATAGCGTATTCTATTTAAAGTGTGCTGTTTGCCAATCAGCTTAGCCTTCCCTTCCCTTCCTAGCCACTAGGTTCAGCCGAGCCAAGAGATTTGAGACAAAATTAAGTGCCCGATGAACCCACGGTCAGAATGGCGCTGCATTATTTTCCACTAACACTGAGACATTACCTAAGCTTCGTGCACGTTATGCAGAAGCAATCGGCCTGTAATAAGTAAGATGCAAACGAATGAACCAGTTCCTTGGTTCGTTTAATATTTGAAAAATAATCTGATAAGTATAATTTAATGCCTAAAAATACGGCTTTATGAATCGTTTCCATTCCACGATAGATTTTTTTTTAGTAAAGTTTCCTACAGCCGAATTGTTAAATAGTTTGATGTAATTTATTCCATCACAACAAGCCGTAGGTGAAAAAGTGAATGAATGTCGGAGCTATTATTTATAAACGAAGTCGGCGCAACCGATCACACGCAAGTTCGCGGCCTTTATACATTGTTAAGTTAATTAATCCCAGTTTCTAAATAATCTTCATACAATCCTATATCAAGTTACGAATTAATTTCTACAAGATTTCGTAATGAACTAATAAATGTATAGTTTCACAAAACTAAAGAAGTAAGTTAGTGTATTTATCAGAGATGGAATGTTATTTGGAATAAATTTGCTGGTGATTTGAGAAGAGCCCGGGTTATATTTTAAATAAAAAATATGTATTGATACAAAATTATTAAATAGCTAGTTAGGTTGGTTTGTACCATACAAGTTCAACGCATAGGTGTGAGTGCAATGCGGAGTGACTCTACTACCATTGCTGTTTAGCTATACAATAGTTTATGTTAATATTCCTGTAAAGATAAGTGTATATACTATTATATTTCAAATTATGTTGTAAAGGGAGGGAAATTAAACTGTTTTATGTAAATTATAAAATTAATAAAAGATAAAATGCCTATCTTGTTCATTCATACCATAACATAACATAACATAACCGAAACGAATTCCCCATGCCCCAAGTTCCCTTACAAAATAAACAATCAGTATACTATATCAATAATTTTATTTATTTATAATGAAATGAAACCAGCTATGTAAATGTTTGTAAGGACATTTGTCGGTTACATCACGAATCACGATTACAGTAGGTATGTAGTGAAATGATGTGTAGCGACATTCGCCGAATTTACGCGACGTAAATTATGCGTCCATTGCTTTTCCCTATACCGGCGACACCATTACGCGCAATTTTTCCTAGGAGACGCGTAAATTCAGCAGGTGTGTCATCCATTACACTAATAGTTAGCTCACTAAATCTTAATCAATACTTTACACCCTACAACTTATCCTAAAAACTTACTTTATATTATCTTTCGGCCAGGGATGAAACTATCAAAAACTGCCGCAGCTAGTTTTGCCCATAGCCTTCAACATTAGAGTCATATCACACAAGCAATTTTTGAACGTAGGCGATTTCGCAACTGAATCTTCTCTATTTTAACTGAATGTTATTGCCGCGACACTGTTTGATCTCAGATATATGGCAACATTATACATACGCTCAAAAAGCTTGTGTGACATGGCTGTTATAATTTCTTAGAAACAGTACCTGCCTATTAAATACAAAGTCACAATAGATATAAAACAATATTTTTAACCTATTTTTTTCACAAATAAAAAAGACTATTCCATTCCACAATCATGAAAAATTCAATTGTCAAACGTTGCAATTAGTAACAAATTACGCGACCGAAATTACGCTTTCAAAGCTTATACAATCATCCGCGACACCAGTTCAAGTAAAAATTATCAGGTGTTGAAATTACGCGGCGTAATTTAGACAGGTGTGTTTTTATTAGTACACTAAGCTCGACTACTCGATGCCGTACAACTTGAGGGTGCGGTCCATGCTGGTGGAGGCAATGTACTGCGCGTTCTTGCCGAAGCGCACGCCGGTGGCGGAGGCGGTGTGGTCGTTGAACACCTTCAGCTCCTGCCACTGCCGGCACAAGTACACGCGCACGTCCGTGCCCGCGATGGCCAGGTACGTGCCACTCTGGTCGAAGCACAGCTCCTTGATCGCGTACCCCTCCTCCAGCTGGATCGTCTTGAAGTTCTTCAGCTTCCTCAGATCCCAGAGCTTCACGCAAGAGTCCTCCGCGGCCGTCGCCAGGTAGTAACCGTTCTCGGAGAAGGAGATCGACGTGACGGGTCCGACGTGGCCGGGGAAGTTGGCGACGTTCGACTGCTCCTTGAGGTCCCAGATCTTGACTTGTGAGTTTTCCGTGCCGGTGCCGAAGATAAGGCCGTCGGGGTGGAACTGTGCGGTTGTGAGGCTGATGCCGGAGGAATCGCCGACCTTGGTGAGGAGGGCGCCGGTGCGGATGTCGGAGAAGGCCCAGTGCTGGTCGGTGGAGGTGGACAGCACGTAGTCGCCGGTCGGGTGCAGCGACAGACCCGTCACCGGACCGTCGTGAGACCGCAGTATGACCGACGTTTGAGATCTAAGGAAAAACAATTAATCAATCAAATGTTTTTATTTGAAATAAAATCACATGTAGCTTTTTGACTGTACCACCGCGTCGCAAGGTGTTTCGTTATAGAGAAAAAGCGTCCAGAAACTCTGTTAAAGCCGGAATCACTTTTACCAATGCGTTATAAGGAGCTAATGTAGGATTTGTGATACCACTGAATTTTAAGCGAAGAAAGGATTGTCAAGGAACCTACACGATTCAGTTTAGAGCAATGTATTGTGTCCTCTGCCCGATAAAAACTACAGTATGTAGTGAAGGCAAGCTTGCTACCTCTCACACAGGACATTTTGAAACTCTTAATATATTTAGTGTACCTCTGACTGACACCACCGCGCGCACTATAGCCGCGAGCAGATACTATACTATGTAATGAATCACACCCTGGAAATCTAATAAAAAATGCTGAATGAGAGGAAAACACCACTGGTTTCTGTCGTCCAACTCCCATACCACCGACTCCGACACGGAGTGTCCGTACTTACTATTTCTAATACTATGCTATGGTTACAATGACGTTTCGATATACTAACGTAGGCACGTTCCAGACACGAATAGTGTGATCCGGAGAGGCGGTAATAACAGTATCTTCGTCGGGATGGTAGATGACCCTGGTGACCTTCTTGGTGTGACCCTTGAGGATGGCCACGACCTGCTCGGTGTCCTTGTTGAAGACGGTCGCGTTGCGGTCGTTGCCGCCTGTCAGCAGCTTGCTGTGGTCCGACGGGTTGATGTCCAGGGAGAGAATGCCCGGTACACTGGCGGAGTGCAGACCCTGGAAGATTGAATTATGTTTAACGTTGATGTGATATGTATTTTTTTATACAGAGTATAGTCAGAAGTACCTTAGCTTATTTAGAGCTCATTTTAACTTTTAGAGTCCTTTTATCGATCAGTGGCGCCCTCATCACAATATTTTCGATTTCTCAATCAATAAAACCTGAATAAAATATTGCTACTCCCACTTACTACAAAAGCTTTAAAGCAATTTTATACAATACTTTTATAGTTTTTCAAGGTTTAATTCTATTTTGAAGAAAGGATTAAAAATAAAGAACACTTTAACATTGTTTAGATATTCATTAAAGTGGAATGTTTAGAACCTGTAAGTGTTCTATAAAACCACTTTTAGGTTTTTGTAGTAAGTCAGAGCAGCAGTTTTCAATCTTGGATTTTGAAAATTGAGTTATTTAAAGAACTTTATCTTTATTTTTTCATGTACATGTGCATTCACAATATTAAAGATTTCTCAATCGGACCCTTAATCACCCATTTGTTAGGGTTATTCTGAGGCAGGCCTCCTCCAAACTTCTCCACTCTATTCTGTCTTTTGAGGATTGGAGAATATAACATTATATTTATAACAAAATAATTAGATAGAAACAATAATTTCATTATTTTGATACTAAACATTTAAAGTTATTCACATTTTAAGTTTTGAGGCAAAAATAATTTGTTATCATTTCAGCAATAAATGAAAGCGCTAGCATGTTCATGGATACATTTTAAGATTCTAGTTTTGGTAGTAAGAAGGGTAAGCGTGCCCATGCGGTGGGTTGAGATCAAGTAAAGTAAATTTAAAATTTTACAAACAAATTGTTTAATATTTTGAACAAAATTACCTATGTTGAAGACATGAAAATTCGATTCTGCTCTCGATTCTAAACAAACAACTTTCTAGTTTTGTGTTTATTCATTAACACGTTGTATATCTTTAAGTATGAAATAATAAGTGTATACTCACGGGATGTGAAGCGAGGGTGAGGAAGGACCTGATCTGGTCGGGCGCGACGAGCCCCTCGGGCACGGTGCGGCCGCGACGCTTGCGCTCCTGCGTGAGCGCCGTGGCGCGCTCCTGCAGCCGCGAGACCACCTCGCCCGACATGCCGATCGGAGTCGCGCCCGTGCCACCGCCCGCTGCCTCCGCCTGCAAGAGCGAGAGAACCGAGCTCCTCCATAACTACGTTTTTAACCTTTTGTTGGTAGTCGCTATGACATCCATTAATGGAGAGTTTTCCAACAGCTATTCATTCCAAATAAGGAGGACGAGATTTTCCGATTCCTATTTAGCATTCTGGCCAATTCTGATTACCAAATGTAATTAATTTATTGGATACATACCATACTATCCGATATATCTTGGACGTTACTAAAGCTGTTTTAAGAATAAGTGAGAGGAAGTGTTTCAAATCTCTGTTGCTGTAATGCAAAATAGCCTTAAAATTTGATTGCTATTTTTAATGGAGTCGCGTAACGTAGTTCAACATACCTCGATAGATGGCGTGGACGTGAACTGGGTCCGAAGATGGTAAAAGTTTAATAAATGCATGGTTCAGAAACATCCCGTTAGAGTGTCTTTTTGCATGTTTTCCTATAAAAACTATTTATTGCTATTTCATTTGCATTTTTTTTAACAGCAAGGTTGCACATTCATCTCGCATCAACGCCACCTATCGAGACATTTGGAACTATTTTTTTCTTTTTTAATTGATTTCGGAAAATCCCTCATCATGGCTGAAGACGTTGTAATCTACAGTTGTTTTTTTAATTATCCTTTTTATGTTTCAATTAATTTATTCAAATAAGTAAAAACATCAATCACAAAAATATAGCGGTCAGCACAAGCGTCGTCAATAACACAGATACACAAATAAACAGACATAAATCAGCAACAAGCTTCGTCAAAACATTGAAAAACACGCTCAGTCAAATAACCCGCCCCTTGTCCAACCTGGTGCAAAGGAGCCCAAAACGCTAGCAGCGTTGCCACGCTGAATTGCAATCGCTAGCCTCTGCACCAGAAACGACCCAGAACGCGAATCACAATTTTATGTTTATTTATTTGGTAATAATTCATGTATAGTACAGTTAGCATCACATGAACATTGTTTATTTTTTTAGAAGCTTCATGCAATTTTGAAATTTTTTACAGTTTGTACCAGTGTGTGCCATGAAATGTCAGCACTACTGTTATTTTCATACAACAATCTGAGAGATTTAAATAATACTAGATTCCGATGTGTTGTTGTAATTTTCCTGGCTGCTTCTCGTCAGCCATAACACGGTTCTAGGCGTTAGTATATTCATAGTAATTTATTTCTGATGTACTTCACCCAGATAAAAATGTTGTGTGACATACCTGGTGAGCGGGTTGCGGTGCCACGATGCCGGCCTGCGGCTTGAGTGTGGCGAGCGCCTCGCGGGCGGCCGTCACCTCCTTGGTGAGACGCGCAATAACACGGCACGCCGCGTCGTGCTGGTATAGCGCGTGACTCAGCTCCTATACACACGATAGTCTTATCTTAACTATTATAAAACTGTAACAGAAGTGTGTCTGTACATTGAAGAAATTTACAAAAAAATAAGTTTACTATATGGTTTTTAGATGTCCCTGACTCCAAATCAACCTTTTTTAGAATGTATGTTTGTTTGTGCGGGCATCTACTTGCAAAACTACTGAACCAATTTTGATGAAACTTTTTTTGTTTTATAGCTTATGATCTGACTTAAAATTATTTGTATAGACGAAGTCGCGGGTTAACTCTAGTAATAATAATATTTATTTGTCAGTCAATATACTCGCTATATTACATTGCGTTTCTTTTGTTTCTTTTCTATGCTGTATCTGTGTTTTGGTGTAAATAAAAGTATATTTCGTTCATTTATTATTACACCATTCAGCTAGTCGTAGTCGAGTGTCGTAGGAGGTGACTAATTCCTCGAGGCATCTTACATCTTGGATACCCATGCCATATGGCTGCCAGTTATAGCCACTGCATCTGGGCCGACCTCTGATCTTATCGGTCCCCCATACCATCAGACATAGGAGGGATGAGAGAGTGAATTTGTGTTTAGCGCGTACACATATGCACTTAAAAATATCCTGAATGCTTTTCGATAAGGATTAGCAGCCGCCATAGTTGAAATGACAGAAATCCATTACTACATACTACAGGAGATGCTGCACTTCTCGACGCCGTCTCAGTCAAGTGCAGCAATGTCGCCGCACTAAACTCAGGAAGATAACAAAAAGATACCTGTCTAGCAGTCTGTAGCTGCTGGCGCTGTGTGAAGGCATGCAGCATCAGGGCGTCCCACTCGTCCTGCATGCTCTTCAGAGTGGCTGGGATAGAGGTGGCGCTCGGTGGCTTTGGTTTCACTATCGGCGGTGCTACGGGAACACAATGACTGTTTATTTGACGGCAAAATAGGAGGACAGAGGGTGAAGGAAGATTCACTACAGAATTAAACCAGTTTTACCAGATAAATTACTGTTAATTTATCTGAGACCTGGCTCGTCTATATCAAAACTAAGAAATCCAAAATGTTTTTATTTATCCTCTACTTAGATGGCAGCTATCTGTCATAAAAAAATTATGTTAAGCCAAATACTTTGCTTTAAAAAGAAAAAAGTTTTCTTCCTTTTTAGTTTTTATGGCTATGTTACAAGACATCTTGCCAGTTCACAAAAAAAATTTAGAATCAATAAAAGTGTTTATTCCGAAATCCCAAATTATCCTAATAATGTCTATTTTCAAAACTGAATAAAAAAAGAATAAAAAATCTACAAGTTATTCCAGAAATTTTCGCTGGTGGATGGTAAATTATATTTCTTTCAACAAATATAATTTACGATACATAAATATAATTTATTCATAGGAATTATCTGACAATTGAAAAATTTGTGTTCTTTGAATAGATTTCTCATGTTGTAGAGAAACTTTTTCTCGACTTGAGTTTTAGATGTTATAATTAGGTCAGATAGGTAGACAATCCAAGCAATGTACATTCCATTCCATTTTGTACACATTGAGTACCTATTACTTCAATGAATAAAATCAAAGAGCTAATTTATTTCAGCATATTGATTACAGTTTACAAAGTAAGGCAGGCATAGTTTGTACATTTGTAATCAACTATTACCAAGGGGAAACAAACAACAGTTGGTTAAAACCTGACACCAGTGGGACTTCTGAGCCCGATAACAATTGTTTATGTATTGTGTCTGGCATATAAGGGCTTGAAGTTTTACTTGTAGCAAAGCTTCTGAACTCCCCAATATTGATTATGGTCGTGAGTTTACAGTTGTAGGGTACAAACAAATTGACTTCACATAAATAACTATAGTAACAAAAATAACTCACTTTTAACCTCTATTAGCTCTTCCACACGCAAGTCCTTGCCGCTGATAGGGTCCACGCCATTCTCTATTATGTACTTCTCAATGATGCGCTTCTCGAAGACTGCTCCTGAGCTGGGAGATACCACGGGTACCTCTGGCACTTCGTTCGATACTAAACACCAAAAGTTAGGTTATGTTTTGTAAACTAGCTTTCTCCCATAATACATCGAAAGATTTGTTAATTATGAGTATAGCCCATAGTATTATAAGTTTTCACGGCCCATTATCACATAATTGGTAAACAGTAGCATTGGAATCATCCCACAGGCTGTCAACACCGGTAGGCGCGCGTCTAGAAAAATAATGCTGAAATGGGTTTAGATTTGAATGTTTTGGGTTTCTGTACTTACTTGCACAGTAAAGAGCCATTTTATATCCAGTTTACACTAATAAAACCAAGAAATATGCAAGAAAATTGTTAATAACACATCAACTCGTCTTGTGTCTGACTGACTTTAGTGATGTCACTATTTTATTTCGAAATTAAACAACTCACAGATGATTTGCAGCACGCTGTAGTTACCATCGCCTGCGTTGCGCCTAAAAATCTATTCTTGACATCACTATTTTACCACAGATAAAGTCACAAAAAGTGCCATAGACAAATTATTTGACAACTAAGTTGGTTGAATGTCAAAATTCCAGTGCCAGTATTTTCAAACAGCAAATAAAAAAAGAAAAATTTGAAATTCGTCAACGGATTGTTAATGTTTATTATGTGATTGAATTTCCTTATTATTCAAATAATATTATGTATTCCAGATACACAGTCGGTCAATCGTCTGCTGTGCGAAAGCCAAGGTAAGCAGCTATATCATAGTGTATAAAACACTGATTATCATTTTTCCAAATTTTCTTTGCAAACATAAAGATGTTCGTTGTTTTAGTTAACATTTTTAACAAGTGCTCTAAGCAACAGCGTTTTATAGTACCCTAATGCTATACTCCAACTGACCCACGTATGTCTTGCACAGAGCGGATGGGAAACCATCAATGCTACCCAAGCCGCGGCGGCCAGGGTCTACAGACCGGGCATCTGTGGAGGCTCGCCGGCCGAGCGCAGCTCACCGCTCGAGCAGCGCGGAGCCCGCCCGAGCCACCTTCGGCCGTCTCAGCAGAGAGGCTTCTGCTACCAAAGTGCCGCTGAATATGGTAAGAAAACTTATGTTTTTGTTTGCCTGAAACTTAGAGATCTGAATGCTAACTATACTCTATTCAAAATAGCAACGAAATTTTAAGGCTATTTTGCATTACAGAAACAGACTTGAAACACTTCCTCTCACTTATTCTTTCAACAGCTAAAAGATATGAAAGTTAAAGACATAAAATATGTAAAATAAAAAGATTAAAGGAGTGAATACTACTATTTGAAATTGTGCCTGTGATTTAATATGTACTGAGTAATAATGAATTTACTGTTATTATGTTTGTCCTGTAGAGATCAAGGTCACAGCAGAGTGACAGATATGGATCGGCAATGACTCCTCTTCGGTCCAGTAACTACCCCAGAGCCACCACTACACCTGTGGTATGTTAACAATTTCTCTATATCGTCGGCTTACCGGCAAAACTCATTAAGTGATCGTTCCCAAACTTTACAGGAAACGCAAAAAACGATTTGAAATGTTATCGTTCATAATTTAATTTGTGGGATTTTAGTCGAATAAGTGAAAACGCATTCGGTAGTAATAAACGTTTATTAACAAAATTAAATGAAAAAATATCCAATCGGACTGTCAGTTTTTTTTTAAAAGGCCAAAAGAAATAGTTGATGACTTTTGGCAGTTACCGTTTTTTATAATTAGACAAGTAGTGATTTTTGAATCACTTACAACTATGTTAAAACTATGTAGGAACATACAAATTGCAAATCAGTCTCAATTATTTAGATATTAGGTACTTAAACTTTTGAACCAAAAACTTTCATAATCGTCTTGGCTGTGTACGTTGATGACATGTTGATCTTCTGGAATGATGCAGAGGAGATAAAGAAGGTCAAACGAGATCTTATGACCAAGTTTGAGATGAAAGACCTTGGAAAAGCGGAACTTATTCTTGGGATGAGAATAACTCAATATGATAAGTCTATCGCACTTGATCAAGAAGATTATATTGAGGAATTGCTGAAACAGTATGGTATGCAGGAGTGCAAGCCAGCTGCTACACCAATAGCTCCAGGACAAAGACTAGAGAAGCCGAAAGAGATTGGTGAGACGAATATACCTTACCAAGGGCTAATAGGTTCATTATTATATCTGGCCCAATGCACTCGACCAGATATAGCCTACGTCGTGAGTTACCTCAGTCAGTTTTAACTCATGCTATTCCATGGAGCACTGGATAGCTGCTAAAAGAGTACTGAGATATCTAAAAGGTAACAAGGGTCTTCAACTTACCTACGAAAAGGGAAATACACATACAAGGTTAGTTGAAGCTTATGCAGATGCTGATCACGCTGGAGACATAACAGACAGAAGGTCTTTCTCCGGGTTTGCATATCTTATGCAAGGAGGAGCAGTAGTATGGGAAAGCAAGAAACAAAGGACTGTCGCTCTCTCCACAGCGGAAGCTGAATATGTAGCTATGTCAGAAGCTGCAAAGGAAGCTATCTTCTTAAGCAGGTTTATGACAGAGTTGGTGGAAGGACTTCCTTCAGAGGCTATATACATACACAGTGACAGTCAATCTGCAATAGCCATCGCTACAAATCCTGTGCATCATCAGCGCACTAAACATGTTGATGTTCGGTACCATTTCATAAGAGAAACAGTAGAGTCTGGCATAATCGTGATCGATTATGTGGAAACTGCTAAAATGGTGGCAGACATCCTGACGAAGCCCCTGTTGAGAGGGAAGTCTGAGTGGTGCGTGTTCAGGATGGGCCTGAGAGCGAATGAGTGATGAATGAGAAGGAGGAGTGTTAGAAAGAAGGTCTCACACATAACCCAGTCTCTATGCTATTTACGAGCTATGAAAAATAATATAGTTTGAACGTGGATATTCAATTATTTTCTTTGCTCTGTCAATGTCTTATTTTTACTGGAAGAGTTAAATAAATTTATTACTAAATTTATTAATAGTGTTTGATTGATTTAAAACACTATTAATTTGGTTCTAACCTGGTAGCAGTTGAAGTAATCCACGGACAGATTAACTGCAACCTAGCTTTTTAAAGCTATAGCCATAGTAGTCTAGATTTAATACTTAGGTACTATTATAAATGTGAGAAGGTCGTTGTTCATGTTTCTTAGCATCCAGCCTTCCACAATTACTTAGAAACAAAGTTGCGAATCAGTCTCGATGTCGTCTCAATAATGACCACTTGAATACTAACATAAAAAATTGTTATATTAATAATAATATCTATAACAAACATACGATTAAATAATCAACAATTATACAAAATAAAAAGATGTTTCTCGACCAGTCTTAGTTGTGACCTTTCGATAAAAATGTAAGTGCCTGTTTTTACCACTTTTTACCCGACTGCGCCAGAAGGAGGGTTATGTTTTTCGAGCGTATGTATGTATGTATGTAAGTATGTATGTATGTATGTATGTATGTTTGTATGTCTATTTCTTTGGCAAGGCCTACAGCCCAAACGGCTTGATGGATTTTAACGTATGAGGTGTCATTGGATTTGTAAAAATCGTGAAAGTGACATAGGGTATATTGTTTCAAGATGGCGTCTATGAATTAAAAAAGAGAGGGGGAATAAACAATTTTTTTTTGCTAAAAATTACAATATGGGTATCAAATGAAAGCTAGTAATCAGACAATTCCAAATATATAAATATTATAGTACTTTTATGTTACCGTTTCGACACAAGACTAAAAAGTATGAAATAAACTAAATTATTAAGATAAACAAAAAACCCGACTGCATAAAAAACCTATTAACTGAAAAGAGAAAAACAAGCTCTATCATCACTAATCAGCTATAACAACTTTGTTTGAGCAAATATAATTTGATTCTTATTAGGTAGGTATTGCAGGCGGGGACAAACCAATCAATAACAAAACAAAAATTTTCTTTGTCCCCGTTTGCGATACCTACCTACCTAATAACAATCAAATTATATTTGCTCAAACAAAGTTGTTATAGCTGATTAGTGATGATAGAGCTTGTTTTTCTCTTTTCAGTTAATAGGTTTTTTATGCAGTCGGGTTTTTTGTTTATCTTAATAATTAATAAAAAACTTAGGTTATGTGACTTATCGTTTGACATAATAATTATTATGTTGTCTGAAAGATATTTGTCAGATAAGCTAACACGATCTTATTAAGAAGTGGTGAAACAGGCTCTTACACCCGTATTCTTAGTTGTTTTCTTGAGATTCCCTCAGTCGAGTCGAGGACGTTTTAGACTTTTTTGTCATACAAATTATGCTAAAAACGTCCTAACTCGGCTGAGGAAATTTTAAGAAAGCTACTAAGAATACGGAGGTCAGTCTTAAACACGTCTTACAACAGTAAAAATAAAGAATTAAAAGGTAACATAAAAATTAAGCTCTTTACTTATGATATGATATTCAGGGTCTGTTTCACCACTTCTTAATAATGTTCTTGTTAGCTTATCTGACAAATTGTTTGACATATCTGTCATAAAATATGCCAAACTATCTGTTAGATAAGCTTACAAGAACATTATTAAGTGGTAAAACAAGCTATACATATAATATTAATATATAATAAGCATTTTAATATTTGAAATCATCATCTCATTTCTTTTTGGTATCAATTCGTAGCATGAAAATAATCTTCTTCTTTCTCGTTAAAGGTGATCACACTTTGAAATAATAAAGTAAATTCATAGTTTATGTAGCAAACATGACATTGCATTACCTACAGCTAACACAATTTTCACAATGTAACTTTTATTTAAAATAAAACATAATTAATTTTAATAATAAGAAGTAATTAAAGTATTAAATAAGTAAGGAAGTTTATAGTTTCATAAACTGTTACCAAGTGGAATATTAAATTATAGTATTTTAGGCCGCGCAACGTTACTATAATAATAATCGTTTTTGTAATATCGAACTGTTCATTTAGCTCAAAGAAAACCATAGTAATCAAACATAATTACTTATGCTTGGAATACGTTCGTTCCTAAAATTCACCTAACTATTGATAGGTGAATTTTAGTAACGGGCGTATTAACCTAACTAATGTTTGGTGAATTTTAGGAAAGGACGTATTCCATGCATAAGTAATTATATTTGATTACTATGTTTTTCATTGAGCTAAATGAATAGTTTGATACAACAAAAACGTGATATACAATGTTAGTGAAGTTTGTAAACAGGCGGATTGTTTATTCTTGGTGTGTGATTGTCACCTAAAACTCATTAATTACATCAAGTGAATTTTACATATATTTTTCTTCTTCAATCAACGTAAACCTCTACAACGAGAACTCATTATTTCAAGTTGATAATTTTATGCAAAGCTCATTTAAAAATTCTAGTAACTTATTTAAATAAAATGAGTTTCTTGCAACAAGAATGTCAAAAAACGGAACATAGTGACTTTTTGCAAGTCGTAAAATCTAAACGAGAAGGGATATCAAAATAACGGTTTTTGCATCTTGTAGAGCTGGACGCGGTGAGTATCATGGTGTATCTAACTGAGTTAGTGACTTTTAGGCAGTTAATGAGTTTTGCCGGTAAGCCGACGATATTATTTATATTGACCATCAGCCAGATAGTATGGTGACATATAGGGTCCTTCTTAATATGCTGCCAGTTATTTAAGGAGATGATCAGACCTTCAAACTGAATATTTTTCTCTGTGGCACCAAAATCGAAATCGCGGAAAAAAAATCTGGTTTTGGACTGGTTTTGGTATAGATGCTGTTAGCTGTTTTTTTTTCGCGGTTTAGATATTTGTCCCATATAGAAAGTTGTTCAGTTTGATGGTCTGATCATCGCCTTAAAAAACTCAGCATATTAAGAGGATTACCTAGATCAGGTCAGGGACGTCATTAAAAATGTCATTTTAAAAGTAGCCGAAATCGAAGGGAATGTATGACAAGATGTGTGGACTTAGAAGATGCAAGAGAGGTGTGTCAGAACCGCCCAAAGTCTCTGCCTACCCCTGATCTATAGTTTCTGCCCACCCCTCTGGGAAAAAGGCGTGAGTTTATGTATATTAAGAGGGACCCTGTATGTAGAGTAGCCGGCATACAGTGGATGAGACTGGCATGTAACCATTCTAGTTGGCATGAAAATGAAGAGACTTACACCCAGCCAGTGGGGTTTACCAGGCTCAAAATGATGGTATTTGAACTAGATCCTATTTTCAGTATCACAAACATTTACTAACATAAAGTGTGGAAGTAGGTATATATCTTTAAAATAGCATAACACCTGGAGAATCAGTTTTCACAGATAGAATTATAAAATAACAGGATTATCCCCTCAAGCCCTTATAAAAAAAATTTATCGGGCACAAACATTCCGCTGGGGTCTGACTAGGTAAGAATATAAATTCTTTGTGCAAGACTGTACTTTTAATTCAATATCTTCCGGCCATGATGAAATTGTGAATCTTAAAATGTGGATTACTTTAAACCAGGGCAGTTCCACACTGCTAAAAGTTCATGTCATACTGATGCCTTAAACCAGAGTAATATAATTGTTTGTTCATAATCCATAGAGGACACCATCAGAGGACCGCATGAATAGAAGCTGGCAGGCTTCTGTAGAGAGAGCTCTGGCATTCCTCACCGTCAAGGATCAAAGGTCAGTTTCCCTTCTGTTATCACAATTAATATATACATTACAATAATATACAATTAATGAGTATATTTATACACTCATTGCCATTTCTTTATTTTGAGCTACACCGTCTACCTATTTTTTCGTTTGTTAATTCCTCTACCCTAAGGTTGTCTGGAAGAAATCGCTTTTTAGCGATAAGATAAGACCGCCTTATTTGTACCTACTTTTAATTCTTTATCTGTATTCAAATGTATGCTCTGTTTTGGTGTGCAATAAAGTATAATTGAATTGAATTTACTTACCTACTCTTTATTTCTGTCTCTTTTCTACTTTACAAAAAGGATAACAAGGAGTAAGTATGATATGGGGTGTAACAAAACACCCTAGTATTATTTAATGGGGTGAATTAGACCCTCAAAGTGAACAATTTCACTATGCCATACCAGTAATATGAATAACCATAATACCAAACCGACAACTCCTTAACTCAGCAGATTTTTAAAACATTACTTCGATTTTGGCTTCGTAGTGAAAGTTGTCCAGTTGGATGGTCTTTGCCACCCCATTAATTATTACTAAGGGTTATTTTTGCTAATAAATAAACAAAGTAGATAAAACCTAGCATGACATTTAGGTCAGTAGGCCTCGCATGCCACCCCAGAGAAAACGATAAAAATCGAGATGTGCCTCCATCTTTATTATTTTACGTATGCCAGAAAGAGCGCGCATTACGTTTTTCTCGTTTAAACGCTTTGTCGTGGCTGGCATGCCAGCTGTGCAGGTCCAGGTGAGGCGTTTTACACGCGAATCTCAACGCGTTTTCTTGTTCATTGCTGCCAGTACGCGTACAATGAAATGCGTTTAGAACAAGCTATATTATCGTCGAAACGCGGCGGTTAATACGCGCATATATCTGGACAGGGTCTAAGCTATTAAATAATTTCTCAATGTAATAAAGTAACAACTTTTTGAAAACATTTTATATGTAAGAAAAAATGTGTCTTTGTTTCCAAAAAAATTTGATATCCATAATCACAACACTCGAAACAAAAATTAACTGATATATCCACACTTTCGGCTTAGTAGGGTCAACACGTTATTCATGGGTCACCATATACGTTGTTAAAATCCCCGAGAGCATTTTGAATCTTTCCGAAAACATGTTTAAAACTCAGATAAAAAAGTCCTCTGTAAAAAAAGCATATTATAAACTGGATGATTATTTAAAAGATCAAAATGACACCAAGACCCAAGGGTCTGAGGTCACTAGCTTATAGTATTTACTTTACTGTATAGTATCAATTAATTTATTAAATGGACTATGTATTATTGTATATTTAACTTTAGCTTAAGAATTTATATTGTAATAGTTATTAAGTCGTGTTATGTTGTAGAGTTTCTGGCCGTATCTTCTCTACAGCGACAACACGTTCCAACGCGGTGGTAGCTTTAAAAAGGATTTCACCTTTGATAAGTGTGCTTCAAGCTCCTATATTGAATAATAGTTGTTTGTTATACAAGAGTGCAAAGTTGCTTTTTAACCGCGTGCTCAATTTTGATGACCGATCAAGCGAAGGATTCTAAAATTGAATCACGAGCGCAGCAAGTAACTTTTCATCCCACTTCAGCGAGGAAATGACTAAAGGCAAAAAAAAATGTTCTATGATAAATTCGGCACGATGGAGGGAGAAGTAAATAGGTTTAATGATGTTTCGAATTCACAAACTTAGTGCACACGATGTTCTAAATTCAATTTACTTTATCCTCTAGCGGATAAAAACGGCTTTTGCACTCAGATATCGAAGAGCAAAAATACTCTTTCCGAGAGGGGGGGGATGAAAATTATATTGACTTATATTGACCAAATCTTCTAGACAAATCTCGAACGTGTCGTGGCAGCGCGCGGAGTACGCGCGGGTGCAGGAGGCGCTGGGCACGCGGGGCGACGCGGGGGAGGCGGCCGGCGGCGGCCTGGCTCTCATCCGCCCGCTCACCATCACGCGCTTCGTCGAGATCACCGGCGGCCTGCTCTCCGCCATCGTGCAGGATAAGAGCCGACTCAAGCTCAACAATGATAACTACGTTGCTAAGGTAAAATCAGCTTACATTTGAGTCGGATAGGTACTGCAGTATTGTATGGGACAACTGATATTTTTTTCGCGTTTCCTGAGGTAGGCTCCATACTAAAAGTTGTTCAGTTTGATGGTCTGAGTTCACCGTTTCAGTATTTGCTAGGCTGTCACTTACACCCTGTATGTACCGGCGCGAAGAAAGTGTCAGTTAGCTGAAAATATTGCTTTATTAGGTAGAGATTGGAATTTTTCTAGATTCTAATTCAAAATGGATCACAGACACAGAAAAGAGATCCAATAGAAATGGCATGAGGACTATTTTGTCCAAAAAAACGAATCAAAATAAATTGAACTCGAATCGAACTGGATCGAACCATAGCCTCCTGCACGGCAGGCAAGGTTACTCGCCACTGGACCACCACGGCTTCTAAGAATTTGTGTGTATTTTATTTAATGTAAATATTCGACGGCCTGATACCTCAGTCGGTAGTGAAGTTGCCTGCTGTGCTGATGGTCGCAGGTTGAAATCCCGCAAAGGGCAAATATATAATTAATATTGTATGTTGGACACGAATATTTGTCCCCAAATGTTTTTATCTAATACTAGAGTTAACCCGCGACTTCGTCCGCACAAATAATATACCAGATTTTAAGTCAGATCATAAGCTATCAAACAAAAAAAGTTTCATCAAAATCGGTTCAGTAGTTTTTGTGTGATGCTGTTACAAACAAACAAACAGACAGACAAAAATTCTGGAAAGGTTCATTTGGAGTCTGGGATACCTAAAAACCATATCATAGTCTTTTTCATGTAAATATCTTCAATGTACATACATACTTCTGTTACAGTTTTATAATAGTTAAGATAAGAAGATGTATGTAATGTATATCGTTGTCTAGTCACTATAATACAATTCTGGACTATATTTAGTACTTTAAGTGGAACCAGATAATATGTGACAATGTCCAAGATACTTATTTATTATTTGTACCCCAAGCTGCCGAACTTGGCGAAGCGATTCCTGTACCCGGGCACAGTCTCCAAGTCGTGGCTGAAGACTGTGAACACGCTGCACGCGTTCCCCCACGCGCTCGCCTTCATCTCCTACTTCCTCGACCTAGCTGACCACATCGTGAGTACATTAATGTTAATAGTACATTCTCAGTTAGCTGAATCTTATATCTGTGTCTTGAGAATAATTTACAGGTTGTTATTTATTTTTTCCCCAGCATTCATCATCATCAGCATTCAAACATACAACTATTATTCGAATGTTACGTAGAGAATGATTGAGCCTAAATACAGGGTCCTTCTTAATATGCTGACATTTTTTTAAGGAGATGATCAGACCATCCAACTGAAAAACTTTCTCTATGGAACCAACACTGACATCGCGAAAAAAAATCAGCTGTCCCATACATTTGGCTCAAGTAGGTTTGCAGTTTTGTATGGAACAGCTGTTTTTATCCGGTATTTTGAGGTTGGTCCCATAGAGAAAGTTGTTTAGTTTGATGGTCTGATCATCCCCTTAAAAAAGTGTCAGCATATTAAGGACAGTATATATTTTTTGTTAAAATTATAGGAAAGACCGATGTCAGATGAATGGTTGTACGCTGAAAAGGATGAACTGGCGTGCCTGCGTCGAGACTTCCTGTTCAAATGCTGGATCAGGTAAGAGTCTAGCCGCATCTTCTCTACAACGGAACACCTTCCGACGCGGTGGTAGAGTCAAAAATGACGTCAGATAGCTATCCATGTGATATTATTTTGAATAAAACATTTTGAGTTTTTTTATTGAGTATCTATAGTAAAGTTCAACCTTATTCTTATTGTTATAAGATTCAAATCTTAGGTTCTGCAAGCATCTAATAATGATTGACAAATCTGGAGGCTTTTAAATTACTTCACCATGATGGCAAGCCTTTGACTATTTATTGGACTGGTTACTCGTGTAATTCTACTAACAAACATTTCTGCCACTTTTTGCGGGGGGCGAGGTAACATGAAATCCGCAACTCTGGATTTTATTCCCCATAACTTTAGATTCTAATTTTGAATGTTAAAAATCATGAAAAGTAGTCTCGTGTGAACCCCAAACGTTCTAAGTCCGAAATTATTATTTCGCAATTATAGGCTGTCTCGTTTAGTGATAAGGTGTTAAATTGAATGTAAATTCACGAGATCAATTGTGTTTATACCGTGGCAGAGGGGAAATGCTACCGCAAGGCTAGTCCTTATAATAGTTAGTCAAAGTGGCAAGCCAAAGCCAAACACATCAACATGCCAGAAAAAGTATTTAAAGCTAATGTTGCATGGTCATGGTCAGGTTCCAAGCAAAGTTCAACCTTACTCTGAATAGTATAAGATTCAAAACACAGTTTACAATTAATTTTGTGTGACCAGGTTTCAAGAACCGGAGCCGGACTTCGAGGACCTGAATCAGGAGTACCTGCAGCAGCTGAGGCAGCTGCTAGGCGACGACGAGCTCAAGATACAACAGCTGCAGGAGACCATACAGAGTTAGAACATATTTATATTTACGAGACTAGAGTAACTAACTTTACATTATAGCCTGTGCAGTACCTGTATACAGGGTGTTAGGGTAAACAGTTGCATTACTTTAAGGAGATATTGTACCTATAATACTGAACAACTTTCCCTAAGAAACCTATAGAAAATTCGCAAAAAGATTTTTTTACATTTGATACTAAACATTCGATCAGCTGATGGAAGGTCCACAATTTTTTTTGTAAATTTCCTATAGGTTTCTTAGGGTTGTTCAGTATCGTGGGTACAATCACCCCTTCAAGTAATGCAACTGTTTACCCTAACACCTTGTATATTACTTTGAAGTCAGTCAGCATTTCGACAATTGGCTACACTTTCCTATCTTTTTTTAAGCTCGCAGTTGTAGCAACAAGAGGCGATTATCTATTCAAATGGAATACATGCGTGTTACTAACAACTTTGGTCACTGATGTCGGCCATTACTGAAGCGCTGCATAATGCTGCGGTGTGGTATTGCCCCACCGCCGCCCTTGCAGATTGACCTGTCGCGACCGCTTAATTTGATAACCTTAGTGTATGCACATAGACTATCATGCAAAAAGGATACGATTTAGGCAACATTGGTTAATTCATTTTAGGCCTTTAATGAAAAGCTCGTACTGCTGAAACAATGTTGGGATCGGTTCAGCGTAGGCGATCGAAGCTTACAAATCCAGCTTAAGGTTCAGACGAATATTTTCTATGAGAATCGCGATTGCCCAGCCCTTCGAAAAGTACGTGCGTGTGCCGTATTTTCGATTAAAAATAATTAACAAAAGTACTTTTTATAGATTTTTTGGTTTCACTAGATAAACTAATGGTGAATATGTGAGTATAAATACCAAAAATCGGAAACTATTTTAGGTTCTTCTAAAACGAGTTTTTTTTAAAAAAAAAAACATGAAAATACGTCATCTTTGTGACGTTTTTCTATCGAGTAAAGTAATTCCAATCGTGTATTGAATTTCTGATTTCACTAGATAAACTATCCAAGAATACTGAGGTATGGCCTTGGTTTCGGTAAATTGTATAAATCTAGTCGAAAAAATAAAAATAAAAATAAAATATGCCTCCAAGGTATTTCGTCCTACTATTTCGCCTTAACCTAACACACATGTTGTCTTCACAGAATGTGAAGAGACGCTGGAGGACGAGGGTGAGCAGGCGGCCCGCGCGGAGGAGGAGCGGCAACGCGCGCGGCGCGACGCGCTGCTCGGCGCCGTGCGCAATGTTCGCGCCGAGCGCCGAGCACTACGAGCCGCGGCCACCGACCAGCACGCCAGGCGCTCCGACCACGCCGGCGTGGTGCGCGGGCTCGATACCGACATAGCTAGTACCACGTGAGTATATTTTTATGCTGGTCATTCGCTTTTCAACGTATAGAAAAGGAGTGAAATAGCAAAACCCTTTACCCATCCCCTGGGATGAATCCACGTTTTTATAGTTATGTTGCCTATTTTCACGTATTAAGTAAAACGTATTTTTTATACGTGACATTTGCCAAATAGGCCATGTAAAATGCCAGCATTAGAACGTCAAGCGACGCTCTGCTCGGCGCCGTGCCGAATGTCCGAGCCTAGGTCTTTACGCGCCGCAAATCATTGACTAATGTATGTACTTCCCTAATTTCAGCTCTAACTAGTGAAAAAATAGAACAGGGACCAATTTAGTTTGAATTTTTATTAAATTTGTCATAAACTAATCAAACATTTTAGATCGATAAATTGATCTCGGACGGGAACCGAAAATTTTTCAATTTGATTGGAAAGGGCCGAAAAAGTTGATAGTACTATCTCCTTCTATCCCAGATTTCCTGTATAACCATGTGTATTATTATTTTAGAGCGGAGATCCAGCAGCTGAAGAAGGAGCTGGAGCAGCAGACCATCACGGTGGCGGAGCGGGCCCGCCTGCTGGACGAGGTGGACTACGCGACCAGAGTCATCGACTCCAAGCGCACGCTGGCCGAACAAGTCTCCAAGGTACTTTATATTACTGTAGATAAGGAGCTGCAGCAGCAGAGCAGCACGGTGGTGCAGCGGGCTCGCCTGCTGGACGAGGTGGACTACGCGACCGGGGTCATCGACTCCAATCGCTATCCACATTAATGATTGTTTTTTGAGAAAAGATATGGCGGAGTCCCCCAAACACCGCACGATTAACACCGTTATTCCATGTTGATACGCGCATTTAAAACTTAACAATATTGCAGATGGTGTTAACTAAGGAGACGGAGCTGGCGTTGTGGCAGAAGCGCACCCTGGACAGCTGCGTGGAGTACAAGCAGGGGCTCATACACCTGTCCGCTCAGTTCCCTGAACTAGCCTCCCTCGCTGTCGACGAGAAGTGAGTGTTCTTGTAATATCTTATTAGTTAACTGAGGAGGCGGAGCTGGCGCTGTGGCGGAAGCGAACCCTGGACAGCTGCTTTGATTCTTAAAAAACCGTCAACGTATGTCCATATGGTTATAGTACAGACTTACGTACTTGTTGTACCAAGCCACAGTATTATTTTATTAGTCCGTTCCATTGAATTAGGATACTATGGAAGTTGGGTCCACGCTCAAAAGTGTCCGAACCTAAAGAGATAGTCCGAGCACGCGCAAGTTCATGATGCCGGACAGTATTATAAAAACTACTTAAGCAAAGTGGTAAAAGATGATGGTGTATCCTATTTTAAGTAACAAGACTATTGTTTTATCATTTAGAAGCATTTAAAAAGTATGATTTTGTTTACGAACATAACATTTAATTTTAATTTATTTGTAAAAACAAATCACAAAAACAATCTAAACAAACAACAAATATATATCTTAAACACCACTGGCTTTTCGGTAATGGAAAACATCGTGAGGGAACCTGCATGCTTCAATTTCTATGCTTATCATAAACATTTCGCGCGCCAGAATGAGATCGATTACGACCATTACATATTGGTCGGATTATCTGTTATCGCGTCAGCCATTACGGTCGTCACAGACCGCGCTATAATATGTTGCTGTACTCTTCTCACGCACACAAAATTACATAAGCACGTCTCTATGCATACACCCAAATTTTATTTATGTTAGTTCGGGACACTTTTATCGAGAATTTTGTACCAGATGCTGACTCCATAGTATTCTACCTTAATGGTCCGTTCTACTCTTTTTTCTACGTATTCAAACAAAGGTGTGTCCTCTTGACAGGGAGCTGATGTCGGCGGCGTGCGCGGCGGCGGTGTCCCGCGCGGTGGAGACGCTGCGAGCGCACGCGCAGCGCCTCGCCGACCTGCGCGCCTCGCACCTGCGCGCGCGCGGCAAGCACGCCCGCCAGCGCTGCGACCAACTGGTCTGTATACACTCATTGTTATGTTAGCTGTGTCGCGCGGTGGAGACGCTGCGAGCGCACGCGCAGCGCCTCGCCGACCTGCGCGCCTCGCACCTGCGCGCGCGCGGCAAGCACGCCCGCCAGCGCTGCGACCAACTGGTCTGTATACACTCATTGTTATGTTAGCTGTGTCGCGCGGTGGAGACGCTGCGAGCGCACGCGCAGCGCCTCGCCGACCTGCGCGCCTCGCACCTGCGCGCGCGCGGCAAGCACGCCCGCCAGCGCTGCGACCAACTGGTCTGTATACACTCATTGTTATGTTAGCTGTGTCGCGCGGTGGAGACGCTGCGAGCGCACGCGCAGCGCCTCGCCGACCTGCGCGCCTCGCACCTGCGCGCGCGCGGCAAGCACGCCCGCCAGCGCTGCGACCAACTGGTCTGTATACACTCATTGTTATGTTAGCTGTGGAGCGCGGTGGAGACGCTGCGAGCGCACGCGCAGCGCCTCGCCGACCTGCGCGCCTCGCACCTGCGCGCGCGCGGCAAGCACGCCCGCCAGCGCTGCGACCAACTGGTCTGTATACACTCATTGTTATGTTAGCTGTGTCGCGCGGTGGAGACGCTGCGAGCGCACGCGCAGCGCCTCGCCGACCTGCGCGCCTCGCACCTGCGCGCGCGCGGCAAGCACGCCCGCCAGCGCTGCGACCAACTGGTCTGTATACACTCATTGTTATGTTAGCTGTGGAGCGCGGTGGAGACGCTGCGAGCGCACGCGCAGCGCCTCGCCGACCTGCGCGCCTCGCACCTGCGCGCGCGCGGCAAGCACGCCCGCCAGCGCTGCGACCAACTGGTCTGTATACACTCATTGTTATGTTAGCTGTGTCGCGCGGTGGAGACGCTGCGAGCGCACGCGCAGCGCCTCGCCGACCTGCGCGCCTCGCACCTGCGCGCGCGCGGCAAGCACGCCCGCCAGCGCTGCGACCAACTGGTCTGTATACACTCATTGTTATGTTAGCTGTGTCGCGCGGTGGAGACGCTGCGAGCGCACGCGCAGCGCCTCGCCGACCTGCGCGCCTCGCACCTGCGCGCGCGCGGCAAGCACGCCCGCCAGCGCTGCGACCAACTGGTCTGTATACACTCATTGTTATGTTAGCTGTGTCGCGCGGTGGAGACGCTGCGAGCGCACGCGCAGCGCCTCGCCGACCTGCGCGCCTCGCACCTGCGCGCGCGCGGCAAGCACGCCCGCCAGCGCTGCGACCAACTGGTCTGTATACACTCATTGTTATGTTAGCTGTGTCGCGCGGTGGAGACGCTGCGAGCGCACGCGCAGCGCCTCGCCGACCTGCGCGCCTCGCACCTGCGCGCGCGCGGCAAGCACGCCCGCCAGCGCTGCGACCAACTGGTCTGTATACACTCATTGTTATGTTAGCTGTGGAGCGCGGTGGAGACGCTGCGAGCGCACGCGCAGCGCCTCGCCGACCTGCGCGCCTCGCACCTGCGCGCGCGCGGCAAGCACGCCCGCCAGCGCTGCGACCAACTGGTCTGTATACACTCATTGTTATGTTAGCTGTGTCGCGCGGTGGAGACGCTGCGAGCGCACGCGCAGCGCCTCGCCGACCTGCGCGCCTCGCACCTGCGCGCGCGCGGCAAGCACGCCCGCCAGCGCTGCGACCAACTGGTCTGTATACACTCATTGTTTTTTAGCTGTGTCGCGCGGTGGAGACGCTGCGAGCGCACGCGCAGCGCCTCGCCGACCTGCGCGCCTCGCACCTGCGCGCGCGCGGCAAGCACGCCCGCCAGCGCTGCGACCAACTGGTCTGTATACACTCATTGTTATGTTAGCTGTGTCGCGCGGTGGAGACGCTGCGAGCGCACGCGCAGCGCCTCGCCGACCTGCGCGCCTCGCACCTGCGCGCGCGCGGCAAGCACGCCCGCCAGCGCTGCGACCAACTGGTCTGTATACACTCATTGTTATGTTAGCTGTGTCGCGCGGTGGAGACGCTGCGAGCGCACGCGCAGCGCCTCGCCGACCTGCGCGCCTCGCACCTGCGCGCGCGCGGCAAGCACGCCCGCCAGCGCTGCGACCAACTGGTCTGTATACACTCATTGTTATGTTAGCTGTGGAGCGCGGTGGAGACGCTGCGAGCGCACGCGCAGCGCCTCGCCGACCTGCGCGCCTCGCACCTGCGCGCGCGCGGCAAGCACGCCCGCCAGCGCTGCGACCAACTGGTCTGTATACACTCATTGTTATGTTAGCTGTGTCGCGCGGTGGAGACGCTGCGAGCGCACGCGCAGCGCCTCGCCGACCTGCGCGCCTCGCACCTGCGCGCGCGCGGCAAGCACGCCCGCCAGCGCTGCGACCAACTGGTCTGTATACACTCATTGTTATGTTAGCTGTGGAGCGCGGTGGAGACGCTGCGAGCGCACGCGCAGCGCCTCGCCGACCTGCGCGCCTCGCACCTGCGCGCGCGCGGCAAGCACGCCCGCCAGCGCTGCGACCAACTGGTCTGTATACACTCATTGTTATGTTAGCTGTGTCGCGCGGTGGAGACGCTGCGAGCGCACGCGCAGCGCCTCGCCGACCTGCGCGCCTCGCACCTGCGCGCGCGCGGCAAGCACGCCCGCCAGCGCTGCGACCAACTGGTCTGTATACACTCATTGTTATGTTAGCTGTGTCGCGCGGTGGAGACGCTGCGAGCGCACGCGCAGCGCCTCGCCGACCTGCGCGCCTCGCACCTGCGCGCGCGCGGCAAGCACGCCCGCCAGCGCTGCGACCAACTGGTCTGTATACACTCATTGTTATGTTAGCTGTGGAGCGCGGTGGAGACGCTGCGAGCGCACGCGCAGCGCCTCGCCGACCTGCGCGCCTCGCACCTGCGCGCGCGCGGCAAGCACGCCCGCCAGCGCTGCGACCAACTGGTCTGTATACACTCATTGTTATGTTAGCTGTGTCGCGCGGTGGAGACGCTGCGAGCGCACGCGCAGCGCCTCGCCGACCTGCGCGCCTCGCACCTGCGCGCGCGCGGCAAGCACGCCCGCCAGCGCTGCGACCAACTGGTCTGTATACACTCATTGTTATGTTAGCTGTGTCGCGCGGTGGAGACGCTGCGAGCGCACGCGCAGCGCCTCGCCGACCTGCGCGCCTCGCACCTGCGCGCGCGCGGCAAGCACGCCCGCCAGCGCTGCGACCAACTGGTCTGTATACACTCATTGTTATGTTAGCTGTGTCGCGCGGTGGAGACGCTGCGAGCGCACGCGCAGCGCCTCGCCGACCTGCGCGCCTCGCACCTGCGCGCGCGCGGCAAGCACGCCCGCCAGCGCTGCGACCAACTGGTCTGTATACACTCATTGTTATGTTAGCTGTGGAGCGCGGTGGAGACGCTGCGAGCGCACGCGCAGCGCCTCGCCGACCTGCGCGCCTCGCACCTGCGCGCGCGCGGCAAGCACGCCCGCCAGCGCTGCGACCAACTGGTCTGTATACACTCATTGTTATGTTAGCTGTGGAGCGCGTACCAACTCTTCTATTATGCCCCTAAAGCTGATTAATCAAGAAAAATGCGTTGGCCATGCCATTTTGTAAGCATTATGAAGAAACTTACGCGTCATTAAAAAACATTCTTTTAGAAATCTACATACTCAGGTTACATCCTATGGGAGTGATCAGAAGCCTTGGTACAATTAATTCCATATTTTACAGCAATGTTCACTTTTAATGTTAGCGCGGTTTTTGTACACCCAAGGGGGATTACGGTCGCGAGTTCATTATGGTTACTTTTATGAGCTGTAGTGATTGTATGCATGTACTATTTACTAAAAAATACGTCGTAATCAACAGGAGGAAACCCGGATCAAAATATTGGAACTAAAGTCGACACTAGAGCGCGAGCAGCAGGCTCTGGAGAGTGAGAGCACGCGCGAGGCGAGCGACGCGGCCGCGTGGGCGAGCGAGCGGCGCGGCCTGGCGCGGCGGCTCGACGAGCTGCTCGCCGCCAGGGACCTGTACACCCAGGCCAGCGCCGAGCAGGAGTTCTGGGAGAAGCAGGACCAAGCGTGAGTATGCCTTACTAGTTATTACAAGTGGATACAAACTTGTTCACCTCACTGAACATAGCCAAATTTTCAAAGTATATCTCTCACTATCCTGTTCGGGAATTGTAAGAAAATCTATGCCAGCCTCTATAGTAAAATGTCCCAACCCTTTAGAAACAGTACGATTTGGCTGTTGACAGACAACGCGAAAAATTTCTTGCGGAGGCCGCGCGACTGTCGCGCTTGCTGAGGTGGCTTTATTATTGGCAAGTGTCAACTCTATTTACTAGGCACCAACATTCAAATTCCTTCAAATCACCCAACCTGACGCCGCAGACACACGGCGCGAAAATTGTCTTGCTTGCTACGGAAAAAAAGATTTCGTGTTAAATGAACGCGCCCTTATTTCTATTATTATTTATTCATTTTTTGCCGTCGTTCTTCTACTGTTTAAACTTTTAATTCTTTCATCGGCCTCTCGCTACATTAAATCCTACTCCCGATTTCACACATAGCCAATGACATTCTATACTACGTCATTGCGCATAGCTATCACATCCACTAACCAAAACAAAATCCACAGTTGGCAAGCGAAATTAGAAGAAATGAACTCTTACATCGAGAGCCTACGCGAGCAGATGTCCCGCGAGCTGCAGAGCGAGAAGCGAGCGCGCGCGCAGGTCGTGATGGAGACCGTGGCCGCCTGGCACCGCCGCCTCGACGAGATCGAAGCCGCCGAGCGCGCAGAGCCTGCCGCCAACCACGACGCAGTGTTGTACTGAGGAACAGTCGAAAGGGGTCGCCCTATACGTACGTATGCGGACCACATTGGCAGCGTACTTAAGAAGAGCCAGATCAAATGTACCCCAGCGTGTATAAAACGATTTATGACTGTGGAAGAGGCAAGAGGTGTCAGGATCGTAGCATATGGCGATCAATTGTCTCTGCCTACCCCAATGGTACACAGGCGTGGGTATATGTGTGTATGTATGAATTATGTTGAAGAGGAATTCGCGAAACCAGAACATAAGTTTTGGGTCAAGTTAACTCTTACCTGGTCATCACGGCGTGCTCCCATGATCACAGAATAGATTTTAAATATTTACTGAAGGCATCGGCTGTATGTGCTAGATCCCTTTGCCTTTAATTTAACCAAAAAAAATGTACAAATACTAGGATAGGTGATCAAGTTGTATTTTATTTTGATATTTAAGGCTGTTAACATCTAAGATATAGATAATAGGCTACTTGACAACTAGTCAAATCAGCTACACTTCATCAGACGTCAAAACGTGCGCTTTGTATGAAATTTGTACTCAATTCTGAGTTGTGACGTCATCAACATTTCATAGCTTTTTAAAGTTTTATTTTGTTATTAAAATAGTATTCAAGCTAAAAACTCAATGAAAGTGGGAGTTAAGCGTTATTTTCTAACCTTTTTTTTATTGAGAAGATAAAAATAAAATATATTGTATGTAGTCAAATACCCAATTACAAGATAATTGATAGAATATTAATAAACAATTACTTAAATTAATCCTTTTGTTCTAACCATAATTTAGCCATGTTTTAAATAAAATGCATACTTAGTAATTTCAAAATTGTTTTATTAAATTACAGAACAACATTTAGAAATAGTGCCAAACAAAATGGCACGTTGCTTAAACTTAGCTGTGTGTGTAAAAGGTTGTACATTGCCACAGTAAAAGTAACTTACCTGCGCAATCAATGAACAGTTATCTTGGATAATTTAATATTATCCTCAATTCGAGACTCATTAAATTAAGTAAAATATTGTCTCAAATACCACCCTTTAATTACGCAGGAAGAATAGCCTATAACTATTATGTTTATTTACAAATCATTACAAAACAAGTAATGATTATATTTATTATAATACAGGGTCCAACTTAATATGCTGAGTTTTTAAGAGGATTATCAGACCATCAAACTGAACAACTTTCTCTATGGGACCAACATCGAAATCGCGAAAAACCAATCAGCTGTCCCATACATTTGGCTCAAGTAAATTTGCTGTTGTGTATGGAACATCTGTTTTTTTTCGCGATTTCAGTGTTGTTGCCAAATAGAAAGTTGTTCAGTTTGATCATCTTCTTAAAAAAAGTGTCAGATATTAAGAAGAACCCCATATCGCGTTCAAGCATGACCAGAAAAATAAAAATAAATCACGCCATGTTGCGGAAAATCTAGGTGCTTAAAAGAACAAGTAAAAAGGTTACTTGCAACATTATTTCGATTGTGAAGCATTTGTTTTTATTTTTCTAGTTCAGGCTTTACTCCTCACCATCTATGTGACATGGTGAATGAAATTCATATACACAGTGTGAAGATATATATCCTTGATGGTACAATACTTACATGGTATTTTCTAAACACCATCATAATTCTACACGCTTCTGATTGAATAAAATCATTGCAAAATAAAATAACTCACTTTTTGTGGACAACAAAAATAAATTAAGTTTCAACTTAATGGTTAATACATAGCAAATTGAAAATCCATAACTTGTTGCTTTACTAAATTAAATTGCATACTTTAAGCATTTAAAATTGTAGTGACTTATTATTATTAACTTTACCTTACAAGTTTAACTCTAAATTGCACTAATTATATTAATACTATGTTTTATATATAGGGTCCTTCTTAATATGCTGACACTTTTTTAAGAGGACTATCAGACCATCAAACTGAACAACTTTCTCTATGGTACCAATGTCGAAATCGCGAAAATAAAATCTGCTGTTCCATACTAAACAGAAATCTTACTCGACCCAAATGTATGAGACAGCTGATTTTTTTTCGCTATTTCGATGTGGGTCCCATAAAAAAAGTTGTTCAGTTTGACGGTCTGATCATCCTCTTAAAAAACTGTCAGCATATTAAGTTGGACCCTGTATAGCACAAATATGTACAGTTTTAAAGAATGGTTACTATTGTAAAGCGATTGTTTGCTCCCAATAGTGGGATGTGAATGATATTTACTTTTGATAATAGTCGGCTCATGATTAAAAAACCGAATAAATGTGTGGTGTGTAGTTCTTCAATACAGGTTTAAAACCAATAAGGTAATTAACAGATTTTTTGAAATGGCCGTAAGTAAAGCATAAAACTAATAAATACATACATACATGAGCCCCCAAGGGGAAGGAAGAGACTACGGCCCGAAACACGCTACGATTCTGATATTTCTACTCATATTTGCCCTTTGAGCTTAGACGAATTATATACGGACCCGCCTCGCCTTAGCATTTCCCTTCTGCCAACGTGCAAGATCAAAAGATCTTACGCATTTACATACAATTTTATACCTTATCACTAAACGCCTATAATCGCGGAACAATAATTTCGAACTTATGACGTTTGGGGTTCACACGACACTGTTTTTCATGATTTTTAATATTCAAAATTAGAATCTAAGCTAATGAAATAAAATGCAAAGTTGCGTATCTCGTGCTACCTCGCCCCCAGCAAAAAGTATCAGAAAAGTTTGTTAGTAGAATTACACGCGTAACTTTTCCTCATATAAGTAGTCTAAGCCTTTGAGTGACTTTCAGCATTTTTATGAGGGCCTGAGTGAGCGACCACGTCCTAGTTCCGTGTATCATAATTCATATTCATACTAATCTTTTCTACTTTACTTTTAAATAAAAAATGATATCGCTGACGGGAGCCGTTTAAGATATCAATAGATAGAATCAACGCCACGCCACACATTTACGAGGTATAGCGAACAGAGATTCAGTTTTCTTCTCACAATATCTTTGGTAGTATAAAATTGAATAACATTATATTTGAAATATTAATCAAGTGTAAAAAATAAGTGAAATATCCTGATTCTGTCACGATAAAGCATATAATGTTACTCGACAACATTCCTAACCTAACGATCAAATACGACATTTTCAACTTGATTACTAATTTATAACAGTTTTAGTAATCACAACCACATAATTTCAAAGTCAATTTTGTGCTAATTTTTATAATTATTGCTTGATGTAAAATGATTCAGCTTATTTAATTCATATTGTCAACTTTCAATTAACTCCACAAACATTATATTTCTTATGAATTTACACTCAATTTTAGTTTTGCAAAATAATAATTCGATTCTTTTGCATAAAATAAGATTTTTTCTAACTAAATACTATGAATTCCGAAAGCACATACAACAAACGGTAAAGAAAGCAACACAAAGTAATTCACTCGCTGATCTAGAACTAAACAAGAGTCCACTAGAAGTATATATGACAACACAATACAACTACAAGTAAACATAGTGTGGCAGCTACGGCATGAGATCAATGTCCCACAAGCCTCAATAGCTTCTTAACTATATGTCACGATTGGTAACTGTAGCTCAACACTACTTTGATGTTACGTTTAATATCTGACATAAAATTAAACTAACTTTTCAAATAATAACCTCAATCAGCTGTCCAATGTTCAAACCACAGAACAGTGAAACTGGCTTCGCCTTAATAGAAGTAGCCTGTAGGTACATCCCATGTGCATGTCCGTGTTCTTTGAGGGACCAATACGGCTTTTGGCACGGAATAAGGCTGTATAGTCTTATCTTCTCATACATTTCGTTCGACAAAAGGTCATAAGTCACTATGACAATTTAATAAGATTCAGTCATAAGACTTATTAAGATAACGTTCAGGTAGTTCAGGTCGCCACCAAGCCGTTACAACCAAATAATAATAATAAAAGATAAGGTTGGATTTAATTACATTTGTTTTTGGTCACGCTCGTTTCCGTTCAAAATCATTGAGCAAGAAATGTTACATGCGCTAGTAGACTGAATGTGAGTGTAACCGCGTGGGAGATAGCGATAGTCATACAATCATTGACCAAGAAATCTCACTTGCATACGATTTATATGAACTGACATTTCTTGGTAAGGCCATAATGTGGTTACGTCGATAAGGACAGCAATAAGGTAGCGATCTCCTTTTTTAATTAACTAGAGTGAATTTGCTATATGCATCTCTTATTGAGTGAATAGGACGAAACATGTTCCGACCTCTATTACTTCTCCCTCTACATTCAAAATAATCCTTATGCTACTTCTATTGTTTCTCTTTTCTGTGGTCCAAACCAAAATATTAGGTTTAGATATCGAACAGTCTCAATGTCTTTATAAATCACTGTAAACCCACCAGGGGTATGACCCGTAGTTAAAATAACTTGATATATCCTTCGTAGATCCACATAGTCCAGTTTTCATTCATTTATAAAACACGCACGCACTAAAAAGTCACTTATAAGGGTCACTAGTTGTAGTAAACTTAACACGCACGCACTAAAAGTGAGTTATATCCGGGTCACTAGTGTAGCGTAGTTCGTAGTCCGTAGTCCCTCTAGACTAGAGCAGTATGGTGATGGCGTGCCTGGTGTTGGCGCGGCATCACGTGAGCGCGTCGCGCAGCTGGCGGACGGCGGAGTAGACCTTGATGGCGGGGCCGAGCCGCAGCCGCACGCAGTCGACGAGCTCCTCGCGCGACGCCATCACCAGCTCCGCGCCGGAGAGCCGCGCCGCCGCGCAAGCCGCGCCCGCCGCCGAGCCCGCTACCAGCGTTATTAGAGCTGCTACGTCGTGCTGCGGGGGCATTGGCATGCTAGTTAGAATGCTGAATCTGATAAGAGTCCAGTCTTTATACGTCTCACTACAGAGCACAGGCCTACCCTCGAGGAGTATGGGCGTTAGTACACGACGAGTGCCTAATGCGAATAGGTAGACTTCACATACGCATCGCAATTTCTTCTCCAGCGAATGCAGGTTTCCTTAAATTTTTTTTCTTATAACAGGGTCCTTCTTAATATGGTGACACTTTTTTAAGGGGATGATTAGCCCGTCAAACTGAACAACTTTCACTATGGCACCAACATCGAAATCGAGAAATAAAAATCAGCTGTTCTATACAAAACTGCAAACTTACTCGAGCCAAATGTATGGGACAGCTGTTTTTTTTTTTCACGATTTCGATGTTGGTTCCATAGAAAAAGTTGTTCAGTTGGATGGTCTGATCATACCCTTAAAAAAGTGTCAGCATATTAAGAAGGACCTTGTATATAGTAGTCGGCAGTGGTACATGGCACGTGATCCGTGCGGATTCGAACCCGGACTTCAAGATTGAGTTGCCATACTTCTCCGCAATGCGCCACCTAAGCTCTGGGATCGTTTTTAGGAAATTTGGTTTACGAAGAATATTTAAATATTGAAGGAATAGTTCGGCTGGACCAGGACCCCCTAGCTCGATCCCAAGAGGATCCCTGTGAACTCATTAGTTCATCAGAATTTCCCAAACCAGCATATCATATGCGAAGGCTCAATCACATGGTGCCAACTAAAAGGGATAAGGCGCTCATCACATTCGTAAAATGCAGTGTCAGTCTCAAAACGTTTCATACATTTTACGCCACGATCCTGCTAGAACTGAGGTAAGAAATTGATGGATAGAGCGTCAAAAAATGCGATGCCGTCCTGGCAGATATAAGGTTCAACCCTCACTGTAACATCGGGAAGATACGCACCTGTGTCCAGACTGTAGGGTCGGAGGGCAGGTCGAGGTCGGCGACGTGCCGCTCGCAGTGCAGGCGCGGCGCGCGCGGCGGCCGCGGGGAGCTGCGCGGGGCGCGGGGCGGCGCCGACGCGCGCGAGTAGGTGCGCAGCGCCCGCGGGGACCCCGCGCGCCACCGCTTACCGCCCCCGCTCGATATAGACTCGTCGTCTGATACCTGCGACGAGGCACGCTTACATTATACAACGTGTTAATGAATAAGCGCAAAACCTCATACACCCCAACTGATTTATAACAAAATAATTCGATTGAAACAATAATTTCATTATTTTGATAGTTAAAATTTAAAGTTATTCACATTTTAAGTTTTGAGTCTAAAATTATTTATTATCATTTCAGCAATGAATGAAAGCGCTAGCATGCTCGTGGATACATTTTAAGAATCTTCTTTTGGTAGTAAGTAGGGTGAGAGTGCCCGAGCGGAGTGTTGAGATCGAGTTCAGTAAATTTTAAATTTTACAAACAAATTATTTAATATTTTGAAAAAAATTCCCTATGATGAAAACATGATAATTCGATTCTGCTCTCGATTCTAAACAAACTACTTTCTAGTTTTGCGTTAATTCATTAACACGTTGTATACTCCATTCAAAACAGCATCGACATTTTAAGGCTATTTTGCGTTACAGAAACAGAGATTTGAAACACGTAC